>JANKKB010011955.1:0-15901 GCA_026225775.1 Bursera palmeri
GGTAAATATTAGTTTAGTAAAAATATGAGGTTAAGTGTTCTCTTCAAATTTAATTGGGGGTTTATTGTCATTTACCCTTAATTTAACTACAGACATAAGAAATCTGCTTCTAATGGACGCTAGCACCACCTAGAAGTAGAAAGTGGAGGTGTGCCGGTCGTGGATTCTCAATAACTCCATCAAAGCATAGTTCAACTTCAACCTGCTTGAGATGACTTAAACGGCTTATTTCACTGACCTTCTACCGGGTTTTTCACTTCCAATCACAACAAAGGAAAGGACCTTCCATGAAAGCACAAAGTTGACGTGAGACTTGAGTTTACGATTTCATTGGCCAAGTAATCTCTTAGCTGGGGTTGGGCTTATACAGACAAGCGCGACTATTGATACAGACAGGCACTGAGGACCAGTTTTTCTACAAATTCAACTATGACCTCGTCAACCTATCGACTGATAATATAGCATGTAGTTGGCCATCTTTTGTCATCTTTGGCAACGTAACCAACGAATTTGGTAACGTTGTGGAAATTAGTTCCAAGATAATAAAATAAATGCTGGAGGACGCTATATGAACTATCGTATATACTTTATACATCTCATTTCTCATAATACCGCTACCTCAAATTTAAAATTTACATTATACTCTATGCACCCTTTTATATACCACGTATATTCTTATCTTGTTAAATTTTATTCAATTTTATACAATAATAATTTAAATAAAGCATTTGTCTGGCTCCTCTCTACTTGTACTAAGTAAACTTCTTTTGGATATAAGTTCTTGTGTCTACAAGCAAAGCAACAGATCTATCGCTGACGGGTAACCGATATTCAATGTCGACTGTAAGTATTATCAACAAACCCATATTTATAACGTGTACTAACTATTAAAACGCAAACTGTAAGATGACTTAGTGGGGTTCTTCTCAAATTTTCGGTCAGACTTTTGGGGGTATGTTAATGCAAGAAGATCGACCGGTGGCATTCAAAGCTTGAAGCTTAATGACGAGTATAGTTGGCATTTTATGAACCTCCTCCGAAATGTCTAAAATACCTCCATGCTTGACTGAGTTCGACACGCCAAACATTCTCCATCTGCCGAGACACAGAATTAAGACACTTAAGCAAAGGTCAACCGAGAGTAACCCCATCGTGGTGCATAGTAATCGCAAGCGACTCAAAGACCATCACGGATGAGAGTTCTGTCGAGGATACTCCAATTCGGGCAATAACAAGGAACATCACCTTAGATACACACGGTAGAAACACCACCGCCTCAAGAGGATCAACTGAAGGGTTTACATCATCTCCATATAAGCCTATAAAAGGGCCACTTTAACTCACCAACAGGTAATCACTTTCCCTAGATGAATAGTGTTATTATCGCCCACTGAATCTTCGCTAATTCTAAGAGCAAAAAGCATCCTGGGGTCAGGTTGTTAATCTATCACACTTGACAATTGTCTTCACCAGCAAACATAGCACTGAGAACCTCCGTTCAGTCCAAAAAACACCAACCTGTTAATTATTTAACTTTGAGCTTGTGAGCCTTCAATAGTTGTGTTATCAACCATAATCCCTATTCTAGCTCAGCTCAACCACAAAAAATGACTTGAAACTAGTCTCTCTCTCTCCAACTGAACTCTTATAGATCGCCCTCAAACGACCTCTCTGTCAGAACCTCTAACCGATCCCATAAAAGCCTCTCACTTTTTACTGAGCTACCGAGAACAACCAGGGGGAAAACGTCATTTCTCCTCAACTTCTGTTAATGCTGGTGCTAATTTCAGGCATCAAGAAGAAGGAACAACATTTTAGTGTTTACAAAAAGGAGTCACGAGGTTCGTAAATAGATAAGAAGTTAGTAAAGAAAGGCAGAGACCATAAACTAATATCCAACAGGGGGTAGAACAAATTAGGAGTTAAATGACCAAATAACGAAGTTAGTAAAGAAAAGCAGATACCATGAATTAAGCAAAAGAATTAAACAGTAATTGGTAAGATAATCAAATTACGAGTTAAATGAAAATAATCAAAATTTTTAAAATTTGAATTTGTTTAACCAAAATGAACCATCGTTAGATAGATATTGATCCGTTGTATGTTAGTCCATTATAAGTTTACAATCATTTTGTTAGCCTAAGGCCTATAATAGACTAATAGATAACAATCAATATCTATAAGATAAAAAATGATCGATTTTAATTAGACAATTAAAATTTTGAAAATTTTAAGTATTTTTATGCATCACCCAAGATTCTAACCGACNTATTACAAAACAGGAATGACAATAAATGTCTTCTTGTTCAACATCTTTATTTTTCATCACATTGCTTAGAGGTGTAACTCTTCTAATAAGATGTTCTATTTTCAACAGTAAAAATACAAGAAAATATAAACTGAAATGGAGGAATGTGTTTGAGTTTTAACATATGTCTAAACATTTTTTAGGTTATAATTCTTTACTTAATGTCCAACATGCTCAACAGTATCCGACTTATTGTGTTACAAACTATGTTAAATAACTATATCGAATGACACTACTCTCGTGTATCAAGTGTCAAACAATTTCGATCACTCAATGAGCCATGTCATTTAAATTTTTTCAGAAATACTTAATAAGCCTTATCATCTAAATTTTTCATAAAAAAAGATAATAGTTTAACGAATGGATATAAGATTATAGTTTAACAAATGGACAACAANTTTAGACGGTCACATGTTTCGTATTAACTCGTGAGTTACTGTAATCATGTTTCGTATTTTTACTCGTGAATTACTGCAATTTTTTATTCAGATTTTGAATGTTCAAAATTATATAAAAAAATGCACGGTTTCATTCATTTAGATTTAAATAGCGACTTAAAAAATAAAATGATTAAAGAGCACGAGACATATACATATATATATATATATAATGATTAAAGAGCACGAGACATATACATATATATATATATATAATGATTAAAGAGCACGAGACATATACATATACNTATATATATTTTTTTTTTTAAGTTATAGGAGTTATAATTTATAAGTTAACCATACTCATTTCCATGAACGATGAAACAAAGGCAGGATAAATTGACCAGGCATTAGCACCCAGCACCGTTGAAGACATAGCCATGTCTTATGTAGTTCCTAAGTCGAGTCTGTAAAAACGTGGTAAAATCATCAATAACGTGAAATTATTCGTAAATGCTGCATTATATTTATATAAAGAACTTTAACACTTGCGCAAACAGTACAAGCCCTTTTATATATTGTTGGCACCATACAGTACAAGGTACATGTACAAACCAGAAAGACAGTAATATGACACATCTTAAAACTCTCATCATACAGAATACTTGATGGTATTTTTCTAACAATCACATGAGAGAAAACCCCGTTCCTACACCATCTATATTCGGGAAAGTATAGTTCAACTACCAACATTCACCTCCTAAATTGCTGCTCTACATTACTCCCTACCATTTTGTCAGCTGCTCTTAGTTTAGAGAGCAAAGCATCACGTCCAGTTAAAACTATTTTAAAAAACTCATCCACTGCTTTTGTAAGAAGATCTAGCCCCTGTGAAAGTTTCTCTGCCCTCCTTCCTAAATCCAAAACAGAATTCTTAAATGGTTCCTCGTCAATAGGCTCCAATCCGTCCTGGATCATGGGATACAAATTCTTGGTGTTCACATCAACTGCATCCAGTTCTTTCAAAACTGTAATTCTTCCAGAGCTATATAAGTTTCTAAGTTCCCCATTTACATTAGCTTGCAGAGCAGAAAATGTTGGCTCCCAAGGTAATGTGTCAGACACATTCAAGTCTAACAAATTCTTAGCAGATCCAGAGAAAGCTGCGGCAAAAATACTACAAACAAATACAGTAATCACCTTGGCTCCAAACATAGCACGCATCAAAACTTTCCCTTTGGCTGAGTTCTTAACCTTGGGCAAATCTAGAGATCCCACAAGATTCTCTAAGATTGAGTGACAGCTCTCAACTCTCGGGTTCTTTGAGCTAATGTGCTGTCTCCAGCTATCAAGCGAGGAGCGGGCACGCACAAACTGTTTAGCTGAGGAAGAATCCAAATTGTGCAATACACACTGAAGCAAAAGATGGCCTTGGTTGAGCTTTGTGAGTTCAGAGCTGAAAGCAATACAAAGATCAAGCAAATTCACACTGATATCTAGGTACACATCTATCCACTTCTCATCCCAATCACTCACAGGAAGCTCCAGCTCAGTTATAAGGTTTTTTATATCATTGTGAGTCTCACATATTGATTCCATTGCAAGTTTCATCCATGATAAGCTGAGGACATCATCCTTGTCCTTCGGCATAAGTTTTCTCAACCTCTCTGCCAAGGCTTCCTCAAAAGCAGTCAATAGAGAGAGAAGTCTATGAGGCAATCGAGAACCCTTGGGTGATATCATTCGGAAAGGATTTCCAAATGGGAAAAAAGGGCGGTGCGGCTCCTGAGGACGACTCATATTCAATATATTTGCTGCAAAACTTCAGAAACAAAAAGCAATTTTCAATCATCATATTGTCACATAACCTTTAAGACCACATGTAAACATCTATGTGATTCATGTATGCCTGTGGAAGGAAACAAGCTCTACAACAATAGTTGGGCAAGCTCTAGACAGACCCTACATTCAAACAAACAGACTTTCAATATAGCATACCATGCGTGGCTTTTTTTCCTCTCTCTCTAAAACATCTAATTCATTGGGAAGAAAAATTAAAAAAAGAAGTCAATATTTGAATAGGGACCTAAAAAGATAAACTACGCTCATCATAATCTCATATGATCATTTCGTACAGTTGAGGTAGATGTTTGGCTTTCAAAAAACGTCAGTATACATATAAATCAACTATTTGTTCAATCCGCTTCCATTTTCATGGCTACCCAAGAGGGTATAATACAAAATCAACATAACAAGTAATTTCCTTTTCTCACAACACTTCATTTCTTCAGATCTTTGTAGAGGCAGTATATTGTTCATCACCCATAATGGCTGCACCTTACAGAGGTAGCCAAAAAGCCTCCTCAAAGAAAAAACAGAAACCAAAAATTCTAAACAAAATGAAACCCCAGTTCAGCTAACATCAGTTCTTAAGGGCTTCAACCTCAATTAATTAGGGTTTCCCCTCAACTATTTAGGGTTTCAACCTCAAGTAATTAGGGTTGGACCTCAATTATTTTGAAACAAACCATCAACTTGAAAATCTCAAACACACCATTTCTCGTTCAATTCATGCCTTGTAACATTTAATTATGATCAGATCTGAAGATTATAACTCGGAAAAGGAAATTAATTAAATCAAATTCCATAAATCTTAAAAAAAAAAAAAAGCAAACAATATTAGGTCAAATAACTCACCTAACCGTTAGATCGTTAGATCTGAAGACGGATTATTTCGTCAGATCGGAAAACTGAGCTAAACCAGTAAGAAATCAAAATCTCAGCCGATTGTTACAAAACTTAAGCTATACAGAACAGAAAACTAAACAAAAAAAATTATGTCTCCAACATATCAAAGAGAAGAATCAGAGGAGAATAATAGATTTCATCTTAAAAACAGAAAGATAGAAAGAGAAAAATCGTACCTGAAAGAATACTCGATGATAATACTAAGAAATTTCTCGAACGCGTTGATAGACCGTTGCGTCTTTGATTCTTAGTGGGGTGGGTGAGGGATGTTTTGTTTTGTAGTTGAAGAGTAGGGCACGGTTGGAGTCACCGGCTGTTACAAATATATTTGTTACAGATTGGCCACGTGGAGTACGATGAATGGAGGAGAATTGGGTAACGGATACAAAAGTTTCTTATTCTTGTTTATTAAAACAAAGAAAATGCATTTTGAGACGTTTCTTTTGTCAATGTTTGCTTAGCCAAACACGGCTGCTACTTATCTTTTTGTAAAGACTGATAGTGATCGTTGTGGTTGTGACATAGTCATCAGCATGATGCGTGAGCCACATGTTTTGGCCATCCATAGAATCGAACGGTTCATGATGACCTCGGGCGTAAGCGCTGACCTTAGAGAACTCTCCAGAGTCTAGATAAGCTTGTGACGGGAAGGAATGAGGCCCAATCTAATTTTGTTACCTGAATTAGAGTTTCTGAAGCCCAATGGATTGAGTCAAGCTTTCTGGCCCTAAACTACTATTAACAAAAAAAACTTATGTCAGGCTTCTGTTGGACTGGACAGACTGGTTAAACTTTGGGCCACGAGTCCATCACATATCCGCCCTCTCCCAAACAAACTATAACACACCTAATTACTCATTCAAGATTGGGTACCGTGACTACCGTCTAAATGTAATGATGAATTTTTCTTTGGGTAATTTGCGAAACAAACCAAGTTATAGAATTGAAATCAACTCTTTACTTTTTTCTATACTTCGTAAGCAATTGCGGATTATTAAGATCTTCACCCATTAAACACACATATGAATCCGTCTATGAGTTAATATAAGTCAACGGATGGTTCACCATTCAAATCATTAGAGTTGTTAAGACTAGAAAAAATATATATATTAAACCACTTAAATAACGAAACAAACTCTTCAATTTAGTTTTGTTTTTTTAAATAAATTGATTTTCTGGGATAAAGTGAATCTTGACTTCCTTTTCTTTTTCTGGATTACGTAAAAAAGTCTGATCGAATTAGAATATAGAGACGGTGCTTAAACAGAAAGCGTGAAAAATGAGCAAGGAATCTGCTTCTCTTACAACACGAGAAACGAAAATGTGATGAGGCCAAAACCAAGAGAATTGAAGACCCGAAAATAATAATTATTCAAACTCAGTCAAGGTGTCTGAAGCAGCAGAATTACAATATATGATTCAAAAATAACTCAACCATCCAACTTCTGTTCAACAACTGAAGCATCACATGCGTCCACGCTTCTTCTTCAATTGAAATTTGAATATGCAAGCTGTAAAATGCTSCAGCAAAATTGACCTCTTTCTTAAATGCAGAGGCCTGCACCACCAGTTTACAGGACCCTTTTCATTTAAAATAATTAAACTAAAGCGGTTGTCTGCCTGCAACTGCAACATGTCAATGTAATTTGTAAGGACATGTACTCTTTAATTACTATATTCGTATTTTTGTTTAATATGAGCGAATCTCCAATTAATTTGCCCTTGATTTGAATCTTTCTTTGTTGCCAAGTCTTTGAGCTCGGTGACAAAAGTCTCACTGTCTTTGAATTAGATTCAAACTTATCAATGGATCCAAACAAAAGTTCTCGTACATGGAAGTATAATTTTTTTATGAGAATAAGGTTAATTGATAGGAGTCTTTGTTTCACTTACAGAATGGTTGAGCATGGTAACAACTGAATACCAAATCTTGCTAGTTGCATGAAACCAGGGATTTTTAAATGGGCGCTAATCGTTTGTCTACTTCCTTCTTGGGCTGTATTCACTTGACCAAAGCTAAGAAGGCATTCAGGGTAGAAAGGAATAGAAAGTTAACCAGGTGAAAAGTTGTGTGCTCAAACAGTTGGAAAGATTGCCTCACTAGAAGGTTTAAACGGGTAAAGAAAGGTCGCTAAAAGATAAAAACATGAGATTGCAGAAGGTTCCACCACAACCAGCTTACTTTTGATTCATGTTTTGCCAAGTGAAATTAATCTGCTCTGCTGCAAACCCGACCACAACTTCTGGCTTTGATGGGGAAGTCATAACTTTTGACCCATTCCAGTTTAGATTTCGGCTGTATGAATGAGTTGCACATTCAATTAGCTGGTTAGCGGGTCCATTTCATGGAACCATCCAAAGTTAAAGAGTTGTAGCCGATATAGATGTAGACTAAGTAATTCCATCAAATGAGCTGGTATACGGGTCCATCAAATATAAACGTCCATATTTGGAGCTGGCATTGATGTCGATGCCGGTAGGACAAAAAAATAAAAAATCTCCAAGGGGAAATCAAATGAGATAATCACAAGGTGGGAAAGTTCTGAGAAAAACGAATTTCATAAAAGAATTCATATGTAAAACTGTGTTTGAGAAACTAATGTAAAAACAATTAATTACAGTTCGTATATAAGAATGATGAATCAATTCTTTCACTTGTACAAATGCATTCCAGTTTGAGGAAGGTATTTACGAAAAAAATATGTAAAACAAATAGAAGATTATTGGTTTCTTAGAATTTAAGGTACAACAAGAATACTAGAAATGTAATACAAGAAGAAAAACAAACTTATCAAACTTGGGGACTTTTAATTGTTAAGTCACCTAATTCTCTGATGGCACTATCTCCACCTCGTGGGATGATGATGGTTCGTAACGCTATCACCTTCACTTGTATCAGAAGCCCCTTCACCCACTTGTTTAGCACCTAATTTTGCTATACCATGATTCTCCTCACGATGTGAATGGGAAGAGTCTCTTGCGATGCGACGTTCCTGGACAATTAAATGTTGAATTAGACAAAATGAGTAGGAAATAATAATCAATGATAGATGGAGTTTCCTTCTCTTTGCTATGGCATGTTTGTATACTAAATAATAAATCCCAAAAAAGAATTGGAGCATACATCACGAAATAACAAGTCATCCGCCTCAATCATGTGAATTACATGCCCCATTTTAGGCCTCTTTGTTGCATCAGGATCCACACATTTCAAAGCAACCAACAGAACACGTTTAAGTGCTTTCGAAGCAGGCATTTCAGGCAGCTTAGGATCAACTACTTCCTCAGATTTTCGATTCCCAACCATGGTTTTCAACCAATCAACCAAATTCACCTGCAATTATTTATTTATTTACTACTAGTGGTCAGCAACAGAAGGGAACATAATACATAGGTATAGTGAGAAATCTGCACATCAAGACTAACCTCTCCTTGAGGCCGACCATAATCAACAGGGCTTCTCCCTGAAATTATCTCCATGATAAGTATACCAAAACTATAAACATCACTCTTTTCATTCAGCATTCCAGTGCATGCATATTCTGGTGCAACATAACTACAAAAACAAACAAACAAGATTTAGTTTCCCACTCGAGAAAATAAAAACCACAAAAGTCTATGCATCACTTAATACAAGAGCTGATTAAAAAAAAAAATAAAGGGAAAGAAGAAAGAAGAAAATGGAGATAGAAACAATGAAATAACTAACCCAAATGTTCCCATGACACGAGTTGTTACATAACTCCTCTCAGAACATAGAAGCTTAGCAAGACCGAAATCAGACACCTTAGGGTTCCACTGGCGATCAATTAGTATATTACTAGATTTTACATCACGATGGACAACCTTTGGTTCAAGACCCTCGTGAAGATAGGCCAATCTGCAAGAACAATAATAGAAAATAAGTACCAAAATTCCAACCACTTGTGTGGCCATTCCATGCATCAATATTTACATGAAAGTATAATTAAATTTAGAATACAGTTGCAGTACCCTTTTGCCGTTCCCAATATGATGTTCATACGAATATCCCATGTTAGAGGGCTGACATCCCCAACATCCCCATGAAGCCATTGATCCAAATTGCCATTGTCGACATACTCATAAACAAGCATCCTACAAAGCAAAACCAGATAATAAATTACTTCTTGACACTCAACAAAGGCCACAACCTCAATCACAATTTAGATAGACAATAATTAATACCTGTATGCACCCTCAACACAGTATCCAAGCAATCTAACTAGATTCTTGTGTCGAACACGCCCAATTGCTTCAACCTCAACTTTAAATTCCTTCTCAGCTTGACCCCTGATAATATATCAGTTAAGCTAATTTATATTTCATATAGTAAAGTATCGAAAAAACAAAAAATGATCCTATCCAAGTCATGAATCATAAATAGTTAACCATCTAAATATAGTGGCCATAAATAGTGGTAATAAGCGGCAAAGATGGCAGTTTTCAGATAGTCTACATAAGGTACAATTTTCCCCGTCACATTAACAATTCAAGCTGGATTATTAGCAAAAAAGTATTTAAAATGGGCAAGAAATTTTTTTTTTCCAAAAGAAGGTAACTTTACAGAACAAATGCTATGACTCACACAAGACAAACGAAAAAGAGATAAAATCAAATGAAATTAAAAAAAAAAAAAACAAAAAAACAAAAAAACTTTCACTTAAACCCAACTCTATGAATCAATCCCTGACAAAAAATTCTAGCAATATCTAGTATTTAATTAAACCAAAGTCACATCTTTTCCACTCTGAATGACCCAAAAACAAAGATCATGATTGTTGAAACTCCATTTTTTTTTTTTTTGGGAAAACAAATTCAGATCAAAAACATATAACAAAACAATAAAAAATAAAAATTAACCTGTTATTCAATAAATTTTTAACAGCGACTCTGGTACCATCACTCAAAATTCCACTGTACACAATCCCATAACCACCTTCACCAATCACATTCTCTTCACACAACCCATTTGTCGCCGCCTCAAGTTCCCTCAAAGTATACCACCGACCCCACCCAAGATGCGAAACCTCCGGTCCTACACTCCCACTGTTAAACGACGCCGTGTCGCAGGCACTCCCCGTCCCTCTACTCTCCCCACTGGACGCCCTATCAGAGAACACAACGCGATGCTCAATCTTGCCGATGTCAACTTGAATCTCGGGGACAGGTGCCGGGTGGTGCACGATTTCCTGGATTTCCTTCGAGATTGGCGGGCTCGTGGCGATTTGCTTGGCTAGCTGCTGCTGCTGCTGCTGATGGTGGGTCTGCCTTTTGCGACGAGAAGTTAGGCAGAGAGAGAGGAGAAACAGAGCGAGAACAATAAGAGAGCCGAGTAAAATCCCGATAACGACCCAGAGACGGAGGCCGAAGATCGAAGTCCGTTTGGAGAGCTCGGTGTTGACAAAAGCGGCGTCGTACACAGACATTTTCACTTTGAGGCTGTCGTTGAAAAGAGTAATACAGAATGTAAATGTTGTAGAGGGTAGGCTAGAGGTGTTTTGGCATGGCTTCGTTGGTGATGCGTTGAGGTGACTAAGAGAGTGAATAAGTGAAGGGAGAGAGAGAGAGACAGAGATAGTACTTTTAATTAAATTAAGAAAGAAAATTATGGTAAGGAGTAAGGGGTAAATACATAGCCCCGACGTTTAGATAAAATAATACTTTCTCCAAACTTTGAAAAAGTAACATATACACTCCCAAAAAAACAATTCCTTCCAAAGAAACATATCACTTATTTTTATATTTATTATAAAATATAATAAAATTTTTATATAATATATTAATTTAATATTTTAAAAAATTAATATAAATTATTATTTTTAAATTATTTAAAAGATATGAAATTATAATATATATTTTAATTTTTTTATAATAATAGATTTTATGATGATTAATAAAATATAATTAAGATTCTATATGATTAATAGAACTTATCTAAAATATTTTATATTTTATTAATTTTTAAATAAAATAAAAAATATATAAAAAATATCTTAAAAAGGAGTCTACATATATTTATGTTACTTAAATCAAATTTTGGGAGTGTTTAAATATTTTTTTTAAATTTAGAGGGAGTTAGCTTTACCTAAATATTAAGGGTGTCTGTATACTTCTCATTAAGTAGAAAGTTTCTTCTGGTTGTTGTTAATGTTTAGTATAAATGAGCTGTCTGTTTCTCTTTTTCTTTCTTTTAAAGTGCCGTTGGACGCGCTCGTATGACGTCTATGTTGTGTCTGCGGCCGTGACCGTGACTCAGTACTGTGCTTCACTGCGGTTTCTAATTTCTGCTCTGTGAGTTTGACCTCGGACTGGGGGCCACGCAATTTGACTGCAGCCGTAGGGTAACCTTTAATCTGCTGTTAAGATTTTTAAGACAATAATGTTCAAGATGTTCTCGTCACGATCTCTCATAATAATAAGGATAAGAATGATTATACGAATTTAATTTTTTTGGTTTTAATTTTTACAGTAATCCATAATTAGTGATTTATTATAATTCAATAAATGTAAATCAAACATAAAAAGATTGTAAACTCATTAATTGAATCAGTGATTTTGAATTGATGAAAAAAATTAAATTCAAATAGTAATTCATTCACTTATGAAACCCTTTGTTGGATAAAAGTCCCTTAACATGGAAGTTGAACTTATAGAAGTGCTTCTCCAAACCACAACTTATCAATACAAAGAGGAAATCATGTATTCTACATCACGTCCATTTGCCTAGGAGACATATTGGTACTGCTGTGACTCGCACGTGGCAGAGCTCTAAAAGAAACGCTTTGATTTAAGGTCATCACAGACACAGTGCGGCGTCCACTAATGGAAGACTTTGGAGAGGTTGGCTTTATGAGCAAGCTCAATTGCTTATTATTTTTACTTTATCCAAGTTGGACTCTGAAATCTGAACGCGTTTCGTGATTACATTGCTGATTCTTTAACCGCATTTGCAATTTGCGAATTGCAAGTGATCCTTTAGAATCTTTTAATACTATTTTATTGAATCAAGACAAGGTAAGCAAAAGTCGTTTTGATTGGAAAACAACACCCAATATGGAATGGAGTGGAGAGCCCCCAACAAGAATAAGTAGACAACATCATCATTATGGACTGCATAGAATTTGATAATGATTTGTTGTTTGTTTTGTGCCTTATGACAGTTGGCCTTTCTTAGCCCTTTTGATAACCAGAGATTCCTTCTTTTTACTTGCCATGATTTTTGTTTTTGATTGGATTAAACTATTGCTATTCATTCCATAGACTACGTGTAGATAAGTTCTTGAGATGCAATGATACCCCTTTTTCTTGACGGGCCACGCAAATCCGTGTGTCTTTTCCTTGAAGAAACTTGACTACTAAAATTTCACAACCAATATAATTGCACATGGGCTGGCTATCATGACCAACTCTTGGAGGGTTCCTATTTCAGATAGCAACCGCGCTTCGTTTCATTTAGCTCCAATCATTCCAGCGATTGCTGCTTCACAGAAACAAAACCCATATTCGAAGATAAGAAACATACCGTAATGGCACTCACTATGATTTACCATTAAATAAATAGTAATGGAATTCCAAAATCACTGAAAAGTCAACTTGACACAGATGATTCAATTGGTCTATTCAGTTTCTGTAGGTGATCATATCCTATATATTTATACGCATTTAAAAGAAATAACTTATAGTCTATAGTGAAGTTATAACAGTATATCGTGTTCAGCAAATGGGTGTATGTCACATTGGGCACTGCAGAACTCCAAAATCTCTCGCAACATCTCAAAATTGTCAACGGATCGAAGATAAATTTAAATTATATGATCATAAGCTCATGCATTCATAAAATACACTCTCCCCATTTTCTCTTTCTTCTAAGTGATTTCCACGTAAACCGAGTACTAAACATACAAGTGCTTTTAGTATCTGATCGTAGACGAAAGTAAGCTCTGACAGAATTCATACAGATAAACACTAACATCACTGCTGCCGCCTCTCAAGATTGCAATTATCTTTGTCAATGGAAATAAAACGAGCTGAAAACTACGCTGGTAATCCATGTTTGCCACATCAGTCTTCTTTCTTATCAGTTTTATCGATTGCGGCCAATCTTTCAACAAGGGGTGGATGAGAATAGTGATAAGCAGAATACCATGGATCTGTATTCATAGCTGACAAATTTTCTTCCTGAAAAACCAAAGAGTCTCCATCAGCAAACCCACAATTTCCCTGTCAGTAATATTCTAGTGTGACTTCAATAGTTTTAACATTACAGGTTGTGACCTCAATGAGGCATTTCAACCAGTTGGAGTCAGTTAAAACCATCTACTAAAGTCACACTAGACTTTCATGCATCCAATCAGAAAGCTGTAAGCATCTATTGGCATGCTTTACTTATACCCATTAATTAACAAAACAATCAAGGAAGAGAAATAAATATGTGGAATATTACCACCTAAATAATTGAAGACAGGCACAAAACAGAATAAAATTAAAGGAACTTGATATTGCAGGAGCTAAAATCACCAGAAATCATAAAGTGAAGACAATGAAATAGAACAATGTAAAAACTTGAGATATTAGGTTCATATCCCCCAAATTCTGGCAGTTGGAAATTTAAAGAACTCATTTACTTCTGTTACCAAGCACTGGGATAAACTGAGGACAGAACAAATTTTTAGTCAAGGTAATAGAGTTAAATCACCTGTAATTTCACAAGAGCAGCACGAAGATCACCAGCATAACCGAGCTTCTTAGCAAATGCATCAGCCTACATACAGCAAATACATCAACTAAGATTTAAGCTTCAAATATCTTTCAGCAGACAGAGAGAAAGATGGAGGGAAGTATAGAGAGGGTAACCCAACATAATACCTCGCACTGCAAAAGAAGTTACCTGAAATTCGAAAGATCGGCTCACAAGATTAAGACCAAAGCTTACTAGGTGTTGGATTGGTATGACTGTATGCTGCAGTGAGGAAACACTTTTAATAAGATACTGCCTTCGACTGCAAAGCATAAATAGGATAACATCTAACAGCTTATGCTAATGAGTAAATAATAATAATTGCCACGACTTTCCTCCCCCCTCTCATGGTTACTACAAATACCTGAAAGATGATGAGGCCAATGAGTACTGGCTGTGTATCAAAACCAAAACTTCTGAAGAGATCGGTTGAGTTCCTCACAAGAGTATATCCTCCAAATTGCAAAAATGTAAGGATCTGCCAATATCAGATCAAAGCATCTATTAAATGTCAAATGGGAAAGAATCTCTTTTCTACTCACTGACTGAGAACTAATATCAGAGAAATTTTACCTAACAGTAAAAGTTTCATATCAGATATAAAAAATTCAAGAAGAAAGCTAAACAGAACCCTCAAATCATTTGGGCTCCTTTGACCATACCTGGGTCTTATAAAACAAAGAAAAAACTTGAAATGTTCTATTCACTCAAGAAACACATCATGGTGTGCTATAACATATTTTTTAACTAAAGAACTATGAATTCAAAGCCAAACAGTGGAAACACAATTAGAGAGATATTAGTCAAATAGACATAGTTGAGAAAGCAGAGAAGCCAAAATATGGTTTCTCTCCCACATCCTTCAAAACCCTTTCTTAAAATTTCCAATGCACAATCACACTTTACTTACCCACCACTTTCTGCAAATTCCACTAAACATGCAACAGAATCAAAATCCATCAATAATAAATCCAGAGCTCAGCTTTAACAACATAATAGCAGTGCAAAATGCCTCAGGATTTCCTTAAGTTCCATCCCAGACATGTTACACTATCACTTGTCATACACTCATGAATACTTCCATAGAGGGTATTTGCTAAAGCCTTGAATGGATATAGTTAAAGGCTTTTTCAGAAGTTATACTACTCTTCAACCAGAAAGTAGAGAAACACTGTTGAATAAATTAATAACAATGCCCCATTCACACCATTTTAACATAAATGTGCAATGTTCAAGACGACTGAGAACTAACAATACAAAAGATTCTAGAGGTCTTCCGAAAAAAACAGAATTATAACATACCTGAACGGCAATGAATGAGTACATTGTATGATTAAGCTTCCAGTGCCCAAGTTCATGGGCAATAACAGCTACAATTTCTTCCTCATTTTTGCACTGCAGAAAATCACTTATCGCATAAAGACATTTTCATACTACAAGTAGAAATACACAATTGTAGCAAAAGGTTACCCACAGTGCCAGGAAAAGATGCATGTGGGTTGAACAATATAAATGGAAGGTTCTACCCACTTATAATGAGAAAAATTATCAGAATACAGAATGGTAATATCCAATCATTTGATTGAACATAAACAAAAAGCAGTAGTTATGCACTTAGCTTTATTTAAAGAAGGGGTAAATACATAGACACCCCCAAGGTTTGGTCTAAGTAACAAACTCACCCATGTTATTCATAAAGTAACATAAAGA
>JANKKB010011955.1:15951-57873 GCA_026225775.1 Bursera palmeri
TTATGTTACTTTATAAACAACAGGGGTGAGTTTGTTACTTAGACCAAACCTTGGGGGTGTCTATGTATTTACCCCTTTAAAGAATGCATGACAATATAGAAAGATGAAGAAGATTTTTTCAAGTGAAATGCATTCACACCTGCTGAATCAAGGTGTCATAAAGGACAATCCGCTTGTTCTTAAAGAATCCATACATATAGGCCTGCGAAGAGTAAGTAAAAGAGAAATAAGTGTCCACCAAAAATGAAATTTAAATAGTATACATAGTGCAAAATCAGGCAAGAAAATCTTATTACCAATCTCTCTAAGATTGGGAAAGAAACTGCAATAAACAACAAATGTGCAACCCTTCACCAACAAAACATTAAAAGCACATGAACTAACCCAAATTAATGCAATTGCTAAGATTTCAAAATACCTCAAAATCTTATAAAATCTACAATAGTAAGTCCAATCCTTATCAAACAAATTAGTAACTTTTTGAGTATGATAGTAATTCTATCCCTATGGAAACAGCAACGAGAACATGCGTGATGTTCCAACCTTTACACACATTGCCTAGCATCTACTTCACAACTGTATTTTTTCAGAACTCCAACAATTCTAATGACTCAATTGCTTCACCCAAAATTTATGGAAGTTTAACAAAAGAATCTCAATTCTAGGTAACAGAAACTTTTTCTTTGTGTTGTCCAAGACCCGACTAGTCCATGGGACCGTGCAAAGCACTCCCTCATAATTTGACATGACGCCAAGGAATTGATTGCACCTAATGATAGTTGAACCTTAGACTACATTCTTCATACACACTAACACTAGAGCCAAGTGACTTTACCACCAAGACAACCTCTTGGGACAATTTTAGGTTAACTTACAACCCACATATTTTTATTTTTAAACAGAAAATTTATCAGGAATAGAAAAGAGAATTTTGTAGAACAAACGTCACATAATTTAATATTAAAAGAAAGATTGTAATTTAACACTTTATTATGGAAGTGGCAAACCCTTAAAGTTAAGAAAGTCAATGTGAAGGTTTGATTTATTTATCTAACAAAATTTGATAAAAAAAGGTTGATACAAAATGCAATAACATTAGTAGGGAGAACCAAATAAAAGTACAAGAGTCTAATTCTCACATTGCTATGGCTTGACCTTGTGGATCCATCGACAACAAACAACTTCTTTAAAGGAAACTTGAGTGAGGAAGCAAGTTTCTCAATTTTATGCCTGAGATCTCCATCTGGAAGCTATTTGGCAGAACAAACAAGGAAAAGAAGATCAATAAATCAAACATGTCACCTGCCCAAATGGATTAATCGTGGAATACAATACATATACTTACTGGGGTGAACTTGTTAAATAGTGGGGCTATTAGAATAGGGTAAATTGTCATCATCACAAGAGAGAGAACAAACATAAACGCCCAAAGATAGATGGCCAGATAAGGACCTCCTTTCTGCAACCATAAGCAAATACTTAAAGTAAAGCTAACAAGTTTTATAATCATAAAAGTACTCAATTCAGGAACAACAAGAAGCAAATTTTGTAACCAATAGCAACAGTATGATGTAAATAATTGCTAGTTAAATCAACACAAATAGATGATCCTACCTGTACTATTATGATGATTGCAGAAACAATAGGTGGGCCAAGAATAATAGCAAGGCCCATTCCTTTGATCATATCTCTAAAAAACAACCATACTGTTTGCTGTAAAACAGTTGACAGAACTCAATATTAGGAAGCAGAAATAAATGACATACAGAACAAACTTAAAATCAGACAATGAGGAATTTATATCAGTATCAATGTAATCAATGACAACATAAATGTTTCAAAATAGTGATTTCATAAACAAGGAAAAAAATAAGACAAAAAACTGAGAAGAAGATTAAGTAGGAATACGAACTTTATTAAAACCATGGCGGGCCTCAATCACAAAAGTTGAGTAGAGAGAGAACGGCAAATCAGTTAGCTGCACAAAAATTACAAAAAAATAAAAATAAATTAATTACAGCTAGCAGATTGGAGTGAACAAGATGATTCAAGTGTTCATAAAAGCTCACAAGCCCAACACTTTGTAAGAATCACAGCTACCAGTAACCCTAAAGCAGTCCTCTTACATGTTTATGAACATCGTAACAATTAGTTACAGAACACATTTATATTACATGCCTCATATTAACAGGAATTTAGAGAAATTAAACAATACAATATTTTGGTTTCCAGGAAAGATATAACCACAAATATTCTAATTACAAATTATATTGGTGTTAAATCCAAATTATAGTTCATGAATATAAACAATAATCTGCAACAACTTGTGTGCTAAACTAAGTAATATTTCCTATCACTGATAGGAACTGAAGAAACTTAAACTAGCAGAGAGGAGGAAGTTAAATTCTTAAGTGATCTAAATGCACCTAATTGAACTCTGAAAAAGTACAAAACTAGTCATTTACCATTCTACAGGTACATATTATGGTATCTGAAGACACACTACAGACTATTAATATGCATTACCTTTAGCCGTTAAGAAACCAAAAACCCATTTATCTTACATGTTGTGAAGAAGATAGATATTATGTGTACCTGTGACCATAACATAACGCCAGCCAAAAAAGCTAGGGTGTGCAAAATTTCATTCTCTGCATCAAGTCCAACTAAAACCAGAAAGTTCCCTGATTTCTGCAGTCAGAGGAAAATTAGATTGTGATCATAAAACTTCAAGGGAGGGCTCAATTAAACTACAGCCCATAACTCACCTTCCAAAACCACGGCAAAACTCCAAAGAACAAAATTGCTGAGTCCATCAGTATTGTTACAAACTCATGAACGAAATGGAAGTTGCTGAAAGTTTCATAGATGCATTAGCATAGATTGATAAAACAAGAAAGATCAAAATAAAATGAGGAAAAACATTCGGAAAGCCATATCATAATCCACGGAAATGGCAGAGACAAACCTTTTATCAAGACTATAGGCTCGAGATTTCTCAAATTTTTCTTGGCTGATTACTCCTTCCAAAGTTTTTGGGAGTTTTGGCAGCTTGAGTGCAGCATGTTGACGCAAATCGAGATAAGTTTCAAAAAAATACATTAATATCATAAAACCTGCAAACATTATGAGTTCAAAAAAACAGAAAAATTAATATCAAACCATAAAAGCAATGGAGATTCTAAACAAAACACAATAATTTACCACCAGGCACAGAAGACAAATTAATAGGAGGGGTCAACTGTGTTACAAATTATCAAAATCAACGAAAGGCCACCGCTATGAAACCAAAACAGACTACAAAGGCATCGACTAACCATATCATGGGGTTGGGACAGTTTACTGAGCTAGTTCCATATAGGTGAAGTCTTTGTGATCTCATCAAGCAATTTTTAGAGAAATGAAAAGTGCATTTAAAAAAAAACCATTCCGCTTTGTTCTACACATCCTACAACAACTATTCACAAAGACTTAAACAACACACAAGTCCGTCCATTTCGGTTATCTTGTACAATGCAGTAACCACTTTTTTGAGAATGTTCTTCAACGCACATAACCTAAGAATTAAGTCGGTATCCTGGGTTCAAGGAAACTCTATTTAAAAGAAAAAGTGGGGAAAGAAAAACGATGAAGAAAGTAAAATTTTTGTAATTTAACAGAAACCAAGCGAAGCCTGAGCCACCAAACCCGTATTAAAAAAAAAAAAAAAAAAAGCAACATTAGGGTTATCAAATAACGACCNCCAACAAACCCGTATTAAAAAAAAAAAAAAAAAAGCAACATTAGGGTTATCAAATAACGACCCCTAAAACAAAATAAAGCATTTGCGTCGTCACAGTACCAAAAGCCCTAAAAATTGACATCATATACGTCAGACGTTCAACAATCTAACAAGAAAGAAAGCGCAAACACAAAGAAAATTCAAATAATAATCCAACATCAATTGCATCAATCCAAGATAATTTAAAAAGAAAACGAGCAACAAATCTCAACAAGCATCACATAAACATGAGGAAGAAGGACAAAATGAATAGATATGCGTACCGACGACAGACTCCATGAAGGGGAACACCATGGCTGCCTGAACTTTTAGGTGGAAGAGACAGGAGACGAGATTTTTAGTGCGAAAAAGAAGGAAATGGGAAAATGGTGCAGTTTCTGATGTCTTGTGTTGGGGCTTAGTTCTATTTTACTTGCGAAAGTGATTAAGGCTTGAGACCTCAATTTATACTACAACTCAAAGATGATTGGATTATAGTCAGCCAGGATACCGTGTCCGAAACCCGAGTCCGGTTTCGTGCTATGACCCGTCAAAATGATTTTGTTTCTTTACTCGAAGAGATGACGTCGTTTCAGTTTGCAAAACGTTTGCTTATCTTCTGGTCTCTTCTTGTTTACTAATATCTTCGCGAAAAATCTGTCAAAGACTTAATTTTGTAAGTAAGACGTTATCTTTCAAACACTTATTAGTCCATAAATAACAATGGCACGGACGTAACACACCAATAAATCTTATACTTCAAATTGACAATAAGGCACTTTAAATAATGTTTGGACCTATGATTTGAGGTTTAAGCTCTTCAATGTATTGGTTTCCTTCGTTTTCCCACTGACCAGAGAAAAGAAGATTCGAAAGTTGTGTATTAGTTAAAAGTCACCCCTCAATATTCTTTAATTATCAAGGCTAGAACGTCAAGTTGATGCAATTATCTTACGAGGCCAATTTGCTGTTTCCGGATCATAAATAAAGTTACTTTTCCTTCAATTAAAGCATTACGACGATAAAAATAGAAAATGAAATCTAGCTGATGAGTAGGTGAACTCGTGTATGAAAAAAAGTTAAAACCAAAATGAATAAAACATAACAAGAATGATTTGAAATCGAAGCTTAATTTGTAACCCGAAACTCTAATTTAGATTTTACTGTTTCTAAATTACAAGCCTAAAGACTCTCTCAAAATTTATATCACTTCTCTTGTACATCAGACTGGCTATAAAGTATTTCATCAAATCTATTACTTATGGTGATCCTGTTGTAGCTAGAAAATCCTTCTATTGAATTCTTCAAGCACCAGTTTTCTGACGCCAAAATCCCCGGCTAGGCCTCAGAATTTGCTTTAAAAGAGCCATTTTGGGAACATTCCAGTGCTCCACATGCCTGAAAGATTTCAAAACTACATTTAAGCTAACCAGCATCTGGAAAAGATAAAAATGAATTATGTGCCTACTTGTAATGTGTTACCTGCACACTTTTCCAGTTTGTATATCAAAATAATACTCTGTAAATCCTGTTGCTGCAACGAAGCTTAACATAGTCAGCATAGACAAGGTATATGCATGGATTATCTTGCTCAACTTGTTTCTTATCAAATGACTTGAGCAACGAGCAAAGCTAGGATTGCAGAAACTTGTACTCTCTTACCATTCCGGTAGGGAAAAAAACTCAGAAAAAAACGTGTAATTTTCACTGCAAGGCTGAAAATATCTACATGCAAAATGCTTTTGATGATAATAAACACATACCAGAAAGAATAGGCCTCCAGGGAAATGACATGACACAACTAAATTTCCAGTGTCCAATTCCCTTGTCCTGTCCCCAACAGTTTTATAAGAAACAACTCGTTATAGAAACAAAATTCCTTGAAATTGTGCAGTTGTTGGTTGCAAACAAAATCGTAAGCTCCTACACTAGGAATGCCATGAAATAATATACATCTGAAATATCTAAACTAAGAAACTATGTAATATATATCACTGTATGTGAAATTAGATTCCATGAGCTTAATTACCTCAAAATCCTCCCACTTCATCAGCTTCATATCCGACTTTTCAATAAGCAATCCAAAATTTGTACAATTCCTTTTGAAACGGCTAAGTCCTTTAAAGGATCCTGCTGGATCCGCAAACTCACAATCCTCTTTGTAAGCATTGAGTGTAAGGTTTCCTGACATATAAGAAAATTTCAGCAGCTAGAAGGTCTGGTTTATTCAAGGACTGGAGTCCAGATACGATGCAAACAGAAAATATGAATATAATTATTCAGAAAAAGCATCCTATTTTGCCATCTTAACATGTCCCCAATCTATCATTATAGGCCTTGTAAAATAGTTACCAGTAAAGGGCAGAGGAATTCAGTGAATAGTTTTGAGTAACTGGGATTAGATAACCTACGATAAATATGATCAATTCAATCATATAGCGTTTTATTGCATATGCTGCTAGCACTGGTACTAATACCACCGAATGTGGGAATTACACTTATCAGAACAGTGAATAGAGTCGCATGTTAAGTAACAGATGCAGATGAATTCTGGAAATTATAACTTGATATTGTGGCATTTAATGGAAAAATACTGCTTTGATCCTAAAATCATATGAAAATTATTACACGACTACGAAAAGTATACTCTTTCAACTTTCATCTAACTCTCTTCCCAATTCTAAACAAGTTTCCTAAGCATTCTAGAGGAACTTTAATTTGTTCGGTTTCCAAATAATAATTACAATTTGATTTCAGTCCAATTAATGAAAATAAAAATATTTAACAAATTCAATTTTTCAGTCAACGACTTAAAGATACCCAATTCTCTCCATAGATATCCTTATAAAATACCTTAAAAGTAAATGGTTTAATGAGATTCAGTATGTTCTTGCCAACCTGTGACGAAATACGATCTCGCAAAGTCCTCTTTGATGGTTGCCACGACGGTTGCGCGATCAACAGCTCCTGATCCATCAGTGGCAAGCTTGAGATCTTTTTCACGTGCTTCCACATTAGATGGGGAACGGAAAACTGAAGCAGCAATACCCAAAAACTCAGAGCCGTACCAAGCTATCTTGAGCAGAGCATTTTGAGGCTCGGATTCAGGTTTGGTGGATGAGTTGCTAGTGGGGTTTTCTCCACTGCACCTAATTTTGTAGAACTTGCGACCATAAGTAGGCTGGAAAATAACACTGTGGTGCTGAGTCTTGAGGTAGGGAATATTGGCAGCAAAGAACAGAGAGAGAACTGTTGCCATGCAGAGAGCGAGAGAGTTGAAAGGTGAAACTGGAACTGTCTCCCGCTGTTTCTTTTAAATATCTAAGCGCAAATAAACGGTAGCCACAGAAAGGCAAAGTTTAGAACTAATTAAAACGGGGCAAGAGGGGATTCTGCAGCCGCTATGGACCCAGTTTGGTCAACGATACACGGTCAATATAAATTTCATTGGCTTAATCAGTCCTCTTAACTGACTAGCAGGGAGTAAAGAAACTTCTAATCGGTTCAATTGCATTTTGTAAAGCATTTATAAGTAAAGTACTTGGTATAACTATAATCCAACCTGGAGAAACTCGGTCATCCCTGAATCAAAAGCAACAAATCTCACAACGAACGACATACATACTCTGCTCCTACGTATGGATCTCGAAAACGCAAAATATAAGGAAAACCGAAGCGGCAAATGGGTTATCAAAGATAGGCACAGCTTTGCTCACATTAGCAAACCAATCAGGCTCCTCATATTGCTTCCAATCTATATAAAAAAGAACTTAGGATCCGAGCTCTTCTTTTGAATAATCTCACCGGTCAACTGGCAGGCAGAAAAGAAAATTATATTGCTTACAAGATACATAACCCGGAATAAAATTTGATATTCTTTGAAGGCAATGAATTTACAACAACAGTTTTGTAAGGAGTACTATGCTTTGCTATTTGATAAACCCGAAATGTCAGTCTAGTCTATTCAATAGAAGAAAAAGAAAAAGAAAAATTATGTCTGCAGCAGTGCACTGCACCACAAGCTAGAGGAACACGCTATACGAAAACAATCCTTGGCACTTCCAAGTTCCCAAAGACAGCTCACGTACTTCATTCCAATATTAAAAAAAAAAAAAAAAAAAAAAAGAGGTTTAACCTCTTAATACTCCAATTCTGTCATTTATTTTTCCTGCTCTTACTCCCAAACGCGTACACTTCTCCCTGTTTCTTCCTTCGTTTCATCCCATTCTGCTAATCTCACGATACAGCCTCCAAAACGTGCCTGAAGGGTGGTCAAACAGTGCATCACTTTCAAGCAATAGTTACAAAAATCAGATTTTTTCCCTGGCTCATCCTAGGATATCATCTCAATAACAGCAGGTAAAATATGGAACTGCCTAGGAAGAAACCCTAAATGCTCCCCATCAGACTGAACAAAAATGCTGTCACGGCCTGAAATGTCCTCCACTTCAATAGAATGTACACTGCCACAGAAACAAGGAATTGTGAATGGAAACCCACTAACTTAAAACCATCCCAACAGTATTGAAGGATTATTAACTATAAACTCAATGGAGTTAGTCTACAAATATTGCCCCTGTTTAGCTTGAGAAAAGTTGTGACTTGTGACTGCTTTCCCAGTAGAAGATGGAAAATAGATCACACCAAAACATTCTTCAGATCAATTGTTGAACATGTTTATCAACATGCTCAATAAAATATAAATTGATCAGAAAAAAAGGGACAAAATAGAGAAAATTGCATAGGACAATGTTTAAAAGATAACTGTATGATGCAGAACCTACCTTCTTGAAGTTACATTTTTCACTGATAAATGTGTCCCATTGTAAAGTTTATGTAGTTTCAAAATGAAGTCATACCACTTAAAGTCTTGAAGAATCACCACCTGCAAAGAGCATACGGAGAAAATTCAAACGTAGTCAAAAATTTATTATGTAATATGGAAAAGTTAATTAGTTGAAGCGGAATTATGTGGTGAACATTCAACCTCAAAGTTCCCACTACAAGGGTCAGCATTTGGAGTAATTTTCATACCACCACCAAAGTATTTGGCATTTCCAATGCAAAGGGCTGTCACTTGAGGATATTCTTCCCACTCACCGTCATTAACCTAAATTTACAACACTTAATCAAGTTAAATAGGGAGAAACAGCACTCGAATATGTAAAGAGAAATTAGGTGTCACAATGAATCAATCATATTGAATGAGCAAAACTAGATGCTGATATATGAAAAATCGGCTTCATTTGCAGCTGAAGATTTGCATGATGGTAAAGAATGTGTGAGAACTATAGGGACTTGAATTGATCATTATCCTTATGAATTTTAAGGCACAAAGACTAACCTTGATTTTGAGGTCCTGGTTTTTGTGCCCCATAAAACCTTGTAAAGCACCAATTACATAGCATAAGTTTCCAAATCTCTTGTATCTTGAAGCATAATACCCTGCCTTTGCACTCCTGCGAAATTCCATAAGAAACAGCAATAGATTTTTAAGATCAGAAATTCATCATTCCCTTAGTTGAGGCTCAATTCTACAAACACCCAAATAAATCTTACAAGTGAAGGTCAGCAACATTTATGAAGTAATGAGATTCTCCACTTTCTCCTTTAATAACACCAACACCTATTCGTGATCTCATCCCTGAAAAAAACTGTTTAGAAAATCATAACTGAAAAATCACATGTATTTAGTGACAGCTATTTAAATTTTTCTACAGGTAGATCTTCTCCACTTGATTTGTCTCATAGATGAGATGAGGAAGAGAAAAAAGGAAAGTGAAAGACCTTTGGCTATGCGCTCAATGGCTTCATGAGGATCATTTTTCCTAGCAAAACAAATGACCACAACTACCCCATGATCTAGAGGGAATTACATATCACTAAAAGCTCAACCATATGAAACCAAATTCGAGTAGGACAAACTAACCAGCCAAATGTTCTAGCAAAATCAGACCCAGTGCCCAAGGGAATGAGCTGTAGAAAAGCATAACATTAGCGGATCTACCATTGAGAAGCCGTAATAAGCGATCAACAAATCCACTTGCATGACTTTGCAGTAAAGAGAAAAGCACTAGAAGTAATTAGTAAACCTTATGAATGCCATGGGAATAACTTACACCAAGAGCAGTTGAATGAGCAGACTCTCTATCATGATTAGTAACAGGTTTTCCAGCCCAAAAGAATCCATTAACAACCTGCTTACAATAACCAAAGCAGCAATTTATATCCAATCTATCAGAAATATAGATATTAGCAACAAAAATCAGAGATGACCTGACACCAATGTATTGCCTTTATAAAATGCTTATCCTTGTCCAAAGCTTACAATGAATATTGTTTATGGTCCAAAAGGGGTTTAACTGGGCTTATGTTAACAGAATATAAGATCATTGATTTGAATATTTGATCAACAAGATTCACTTAAGCCACTTACTTATTTATGTATGCTGCCTAGGCAAGTTCATCAATTACCAAAATGCCAATAAGAGATCTCTTGGTCAGCCAAGGAAGAAAATGTATAGTCTAATGTACATAATATAGCAATAAATATGATATCCGAAACAGAAGCAAGTGGCACCTCGTGAAGAGTTCCATCACCTCCGACTGCAATTACAGCATCAGCACCCTCTCTTATAGCCTGCGCACCATAAAACTCATAAATATAAACTATTCACATTGAAGCAACCTCTTAAAAAGAATCTGAATTACATCAAGGTGTCAATCTGGAATGCCTCTAATACCTACCTCCCTCGTTATGTCAATCGCATGAGAAGGACCAGAGGTCAAAGATTCGCAAATCTGATCATTTACAAGATATAATTCACTTAGCAAACTGATGTATTTAGAGGGAAATTCATAAATGGAACACAACTCCGAATAGAGCCAACACAGATAAACAGATAAAGTCATCAACACAACTGAAAAAATTAACTTGTTAAAGATTAAAGCAGACAACTGGTATGATTAAATCATTGTACTTATACTTAACCAAATACCTACAAAAAAATTTAAGTAGGTTTTAATCATAAGAACCATAGAAATGCTGTCGGATTATATATATATTCACCATTTTCGTTTACTCTACATAGTATAAATTTCTTCATCCCCAAAAAGTTCAGCCAAACCACCAACATTCAAACCTAAATAGAGAATTCGAATTTAGTGACCAGCAAAGATGTAACCAGCGAAGACAGAGAGCCGAAGTACATACTTCATGCACAATTACACAGACTAACAAAGTCACCCACCACAATCAAGCTAGAAGGAGAACTTACATTACAATCTAAACCGAGTCGAGACCGGAGATATGGAAGCAATTTTTTCCATTCTTTACCCGTTCTTCCATTAGCACCTGCTCAATTTCAATTTTAACCATAAAGCAGAACTCACTCATTAGCCACTGAGAAAACGGCGGATGTAACAAAGCTAACTAACTCACAAGTTTTAATACCTCGTTTTCTCCGCCGCAACAAACCAGAAGATAAGAAAAAGAAAAGAAAGAAACCTCGGGGATTGACGACGAAAACGAGATCGCGACGGCGAGGAGACAAGCCCGTGTCGCGGGAGATCGAAAGGCTAGGGGAAAGGTCAGGAGCCGTGGGATGCTCTGCTCTGATAATCGAAGGTTTTGCCATTGGCAGTATTCCACCCAATGCAATCTGATAACAGTATATCATTTCTCTCTCATGTATTTATTCCCTATTTATTTCTTGATTGGCGCCTTCCAATACTGGTTTTGTTGCTTCGTGCCCACGCGGCCACGCCACTATCGCTAAGCCAAGATCATTGCTAGCTACTCATTCCTAGTCTTAGCCACTTGCCGGCTACTTGCTCAGATAAAGGTTACGATATTTATTGATATCAAAATTATACTTATAGGAAAAGGTTGCCTGTGAGATCTACCAGTGTTAATACAAGATAGAAAAGAGTTGCCGGACCTTAGGACCGTTTCTTTAATTATTTTAAGTTTCTATATTTAAAAAAATTAATTCAAAGTAAAAGTAAGCTTTTTATATTCTATAATCTTAGATAAGTTTTATTTTATTTTAATTATAAATCTTTTTAAACTTTTAAATTGAACTCAATTTCACCAACTCATATAATATTATTACATGATTGACAACCATTTTAATTATAATGAATTTTATATATGAACTAAATTTATGAGGACAATTAAAAATGACATCTAAATTATTTTTATATCATGATTATTTGTTCGACGATAGATAATGTATTTAACACTGTTTTATCGATTATTGACATTTGATGACCTTAAACTGTCCATGTCTAATGTGTAATGACACATTGATCATGACCTAAAATTTTAAAAGTGAGTCACATTTATATAACATCCTCCAATTCTAGTTATTTTCAGAAGAAACCTTTTCAATTAATGCAATTATGAGTTTGCGATTGTATTGTTATTTATAGACTAAACCCCAATTCCCTGTTGTTATTGCGGTAAGCTAGTCCCCTATCAAATATTTTGACGCTTATTATCAGCCGCAGTATGATTTATGACACAGCTAGCTATTAGTCTTGATAACTACCTAAACAGAATCATGCAATTTAATTAGATGCTCAAAGCATGCCCTTGCAAGTCCCAACAAAAAGACAACGAATGAAGCTATTTCCTTTTCCATTGCATGAGAAATTATAAATACATGGAAATTAATATCACTTGAATGGCCAAAAAAACAAAACCCTGAACCATTAGGTGAAAACCAAAAATGAATCCATTTAACGTCACTATTCAATGGAATAACTTCCAAACAACAGAGAAATTACAGAAAGTACAAAGACCCCTCATCTCCTGGGAAGAATAAGCCCTCATCTCCTTGACCTTGCCTTTGATTTTGAATCAAAATGGTGAGCCCTCAGCTTCTTCTTTCGCATTACTGTCATTGGACCACCACCCTCTCTGAATGGCATCCCCATAAGAGCCAAAAGTCTCTGAGCTTCTTTATCAGTTTTGGCTGTTGTTGTAATGCAAACATCCATTCCTCTAGGCTTACCAAGAGCATCATACCTGATCTCCGGGAAGACACTCTGTTCACGGATACCAATGCTGTAATTACCATGCCCATCAAAGCTGTTAGGGTTCACACCTTGGAAATCCCTTGTTCTCGGCAGCCCTAAATTAATAAGCCGATCTAGGAATGAGTACATAATCTGTCAAAACAGTCAAAATTATGTGATTAAAGTCGCATTTCACTCAACTCTACCAAAAAATGAAGATATGTAAAATGAGTAAAACAGTGGTTTTTTAAAACCCTGCAGGTGCGGAAATATATACTATTTAGTGCTTGTTAAAAAAGAGTCCATCAACTAATATTAAATTGTCATGGTCTGGAACAAGAAATTCCATCCGAAGTATGAACAAGCATAGCATGAGGACCAGTTAAAATATATGACAATCTCTTGAATTCTACAGTTCTTCTAAGTTCTCGTCCATACAGCAATTGTATAGGTCAATGGGGACGGTATATGATCAAGTTGTTTATCCATAGCATTACATTGCTTCTGAACAAATCAAACTTGGACTCAAAGATTAACTCAACCAACAGAGCAAAATCAAGACATTACGTGAAAAAATCAGGGACTGAAAATTTTATTCTAGTCAAAGTAAAACTGATTAGTCTTTCACTTCACAAGCATGGTACTTTGCTATTTTCTTGTATCGTTGCCATCAAAATTCCCAAAGCACCATAGTCGATCACTATTGAAACCATATCCTTTGCAATCAGCGCTACTTTAGTTGCTGCATCATCAACACCACCACTGCACCAGTAACATGGCAGTACCACACGGACCCAGCAACTACCGGCACCGCTGTAATAGTTGTTAAAAAGTTTTAATCATCAGCAACTCCACCAATGAAAATCATTACCACCTCTGTCATCCAGATATTTCTTCTACACACAAAAATGAAATCAACACCATTCGGTGTGCCTCTCCATTTGTACCGGTGGCAACACCAACCAGAGTCAAACAACTCATCCTTATTATATCCATTTAAAAGGGCCAAATGTGTATCCGCTATTATAAGTATGACTGTCCCATTTGTTTAAAAAAACCATAACCAAGGCAAATGCGGAGCTTCATTTCAACAATTGAGCATCACACAAAGTAAATAAAATAGAACTCTAAATCTTTGCAAGCACAATTTGAAAAGATCAGGAAAATGGCATACAGAAAGCAGCTTAAAAATAAGAACTACCAAAAGAACAACAAAGCTCACGTTTCCTCTGAGAGTGACAGCAATCCCAAGTGGTTGACCTTCCCTGATCTTGAAGGTAGCTATAGAATTCCTGGCTCGTGTCTTCACAGGTCTTTGCCCTGTAATGAGTGCCAAGTCATTCATTGCCGCCTCCAAACCCTTGGAATTTTGGGCAGCATCTCCAATACCACAATTCACAACAATCTTCTCAATCTTTGGAACCTACCCAAGTTTCACATTGCAAACTCATCTAAGACAACTCAACTCCCAAGTAGCAAATTTTAGAGTATAAAAATAAAATAAAATAAATTATTTTATGCTACCACATAAAAATTAACAGACCCCACATAAACTGATAGCTCAAATATAAGGAAATTCATACATTTTGCTTAATTCTTCTTAAATTTAATTTGATTTATTTAACCAATAGACAAGATAAGTAAAATAGGGTACCTGGAGAATGTTAGTGTAAGAGAACTCGTCTTTGAGCAACGGAACTATCTTTTCAAGATAAGTAGCCTTGAGCCTACCGATTTTCTCTGCTTCGGATTTGTCAACCAACACAATGCCTCCTGCAGCTTTCACCGAAAACAACCCATTTGCATTTCTAGGGGTCCCGTGAGATGGCCGTGCGTATGACGGAGATGAGAGAATCGGGAATTGGCCATGAAACGACGACGCAGAGGAGTGTAACAGTGAAAGACACGCCATCAGATGTTAGGTTGTATTGTTTCTGTGTTCGTACTCTCTAGTGCTTGTTTCGCCTTTAGAGCTCGGTGGGAGGGCAGGGCTTTATGAGGTGAGTTGGGAAATGGTGTTGTGATTGAGTTTATTTACGAAAGCAACATTCACTTGACGTACTGGTGAGGGTTTTAGTAAATATGTGCTTCATTTTGGGTATTTAATCGCTCAGATTTTTTGTGACTGGAATGGGATAACTGGATAAGGCACCTGCCTCCTCAAGGTAGCCTTTATATCAACTACGGTTTTTTTTTTTTTTAACTGTGAGGTACTGTTGTTACTTACATTTTGCCCAACACATTATTCGATTTCTTTGCCCAAAATCCTGACCTAAAAGTAAAGTAAAGTTATTTTTAAAAAAAGATAACAATTATTTTTGCAATATTGTTTAAGAACTTTTGAGTAATGATTGGCACAACCCAACAACACTTTCGCTGATTTCTTCCTGTTATTACAATGTTCACAATTCCGGAGACGTAATGTGTTGCTAATTATGCGGGTGGATCACCTTACACGTCAACCTAATCTTTACAACTGATTGATCCATGCAACTGCAACCTTTTAATTCAACAGAAATGACCCAATTCGTACTCTCTCCCCGTTGTTGACCAAGCTTCAGTTTACCACTTAAACGACATCCATCTATTATTACCTTCAACCCAGCGACACCGGTATCCCTTTTGCAACACATGCCTCTCGCTTGGAAATTATTTAATAACTTTATATTGGTTATAACAAGCATATTGTTTCGAAAGGGGAATTCATAACAAAAATTGGAAAGGGATGGTCATCGACAATTTCGCTAAATACTTAGTTCTTATTGTAATTTATTAAACACCCCATGACATTGCAGCTACAAATAAGCATACAACCGGTGACATTATCGATGAACTCAACTCACCACGTAATAAATAAATAAACAATCGATTAAATTACATTTCCACGCTTTTCAAGAGCGCTTTTCGAGAGGGAAAGGATACAGTGTTCAAACTCAATGTCCAGATCCAATAGAGTGAGAGCGTGTTACACACGGCGGACTACAGCTCGTTTGTTTCGTTAAAAGCATTTATCTTTGGATTAATTATTATTTTTTGAAGCGAGGTGAAAGTGAAGAGCGTCATTCTGCAACAGTAAGACAGGCCTATTGCCAGTCTCTCTTTCAAGAAATTCTCTCTCCAAGAAACAAGCACACAGAGACAATCTCTCTCTCATCGATCGATCGAAAAAAAATAAAAAATAAAGAGAAAGCTGGAAAGGTTAGCGACCAGAAAACCCTAATTTTCTTTCTTTTGTTGTCTCTGGATCCAGGTGGTTGGTTCATCTGTAGCAAAACCCTAGCTTTTGTATTTGTCTTGAGTTCGTAGGCTAGATTAGCACAAAACCCTAGATTTTGTCTCATCCGATCTCATTATTAGATTTTGGTTACCATATGAATTGGAGGTAATGAAGACGTTATATGGAGTGGATGTGAGATTCAACTTCTGATTGGAGCTAAATAGAGAATTGATGAATTTGAACTCTGTATTTTATATCTGTTCATTGGAGCTCAGACTTTCCTTGCGAGGAGCAATTTTGGTAGGGCCTGTACGGGTTTGAATTCATTGTTGAGTTAGTGGTTCAGAGGATGAAATAGCTTTGAATGGGCTGGTAGTTTAGCATTTTCTCGATTTATACCGGCTATGGATTTGAATTTTGGTCGGAAATGTTCTCATAGACGATGGTTAAGCGATAATGAACGTATGATTTGCAACGAAAGCATCTGATTCATCCACGTAAGCTAATGGGTTGTTTTGTTTTCAAAGATATAGAATTGAATGGGTATAGCTATTGAGACGCGCGGAGGTGAAGTTTCATTGTTAAGATAGGTTATATTGTTGGGTTTATACGTGACGTTACTAGTTGAGAAAACTTAATCATCAGCCCGTCTTTCGGTATTGTTTTTTGTAGAACAGAATGAGCTTCGAAAATGAAGACCAGCACGTTGTGGATCAGCCTGCTGAGACGAATATTCAATCGAAAAAGTAATTAACTTTCCTGATCTGGTCATTTTTCAGTTTGCTTATTCTTTTGATTTCCTTTATTTTCATTCATTTATGACTGGCAACGATAATTTTGTGCTGATGATTATTCAGGGAGCTAAAAATCAGGTACACAAGAGATTTTCTACTATCATTAAGTGAATTGGATGTTTGCAAAAAGTTACCCAGTGGATTTGACCCGTCGCTCCTGAGGTAATATATCTATTTTATATGGCATAGTCTGTACTAATGTGTTTATTGATAGCAACTTCGATATGTTGTGCTTCTAATATGATATGTTTTGTTGTTTAGTGAATTTGAGGATGCTCCTGCCGATCGGCAAAAAAATTCTGGTGGTTTATCATTGCATGGTTACAGGAGAAATGAGTATGGTTCATCCCCACCTACAAGAGGGGAGTCTGGTAATTATTCTCGGGGAACTCATGGAAGGTGGGACAGTCGCTCTTCAGGACGCAGTGATAGAGACAGTGATTCACAATCTGATTGGGATTCAGGTAATTGTTCTGGTATATGTATTGTTATGGCCTGTTCATTCTGCAGTTTTATGGTTCCAGGATTTCACTTGGTTGTGTGTGTGTGATTCTCTCTCTCTCTCTCTCTCTCTCTCTCTCCCTATCTCTCCATCTCTTCCCAAATGTTGCTAGTTCTAACATTTTAAATTATCCGTAACAAAACACAGAATCTGGAAGGCGCTATGGGAACCAATCTCGGCGGCCTTGGCAAGTTCCTGAGCATGATGGACTTCTGGGGAGCGGTTCCTTTCCTAGACCATCTGGATATACTGCAGGGCCATCGGCTTCGAAGTTTCGAGCTAATGATCACTATCAGCTCAATAGGAGTAACGAGCCATATCATCCACCACGCCCTTATAAGGTCAAGATTACACCTGTTTGTTTTGTTTTTGTTGATGTAGATATATTAGAACAATGGTGCCAATAATTTTGGATTTGGTGGCTGGAATTATTTTAAATGCTTAATACAACTTTATCTGCTTTGGAAGTAATGAAAAGTAACAGTATAAGAGTTAATTATAGCTCGAGTTGTTACTGTAGAATCCTTCCATGATGTGCATATTTATGTTATGTTATATTTTTCAGGCTGTACCTCACTCACGGAGGGAAACTAATGACTCATATAATGATGAAACCTTTGGCTCCTCTGAGGTTACAAGTGAGGATAGAGCAGAAGAGGAAAGAAAGAGAAGAGGTAAAGGCTCTTATTATCTCCTAGTAGGCATGCTTCTTTTACACTTTATTGCAAGTTTTATTTACATCTCCAGTCCTGGTGAAGGTTGTTTATATCATGACCTGACTCAAGTTAAATTTTTTATGGCTTTTATTGCAGCTTCCTTTGAGATGATGAGGAAGGAACAACATAAGTCATTTCAAGAAAAACAGAAGTTTCCAGAAAAGCGTAAGGATGAATTTGATCTTAGTACACTGCTGGAGGATTCTAAAGATGATGAGGGAATTTCACATAAAAAAAATCAATTTGATGAACCTGTGATACTGAATGCTCCAAATAGCATTTCTGACAAATCAGTTATCCCATCACAAACTCCTGCAGCCAGACCACTTGTGCCTCCGGGTTTTGCAAATGCAAAGGAGAAGAATATTGGTACCAAAACTGTTACTCAGTCCCATGCCTTAGAGGTAATTTCTTTTTATTTTTATCTACTTTCTTGAATATGACTTTCTTGTTTAAACTTGTTTGTTTGGGCAGCAGGTGCTCTATGTATGGTGTACAATCTTTTCAATCTTTACATGACCTAATTCTGTCTTTGAATGATTAGTTCATCATAAGTTGAACTAGTAAACCTTCAAAATTTATCACTTTCTTTTTGCCGTAATATGTTTTTTATAATGAAGTTGGGCCAATTGTACTTTTTAAAGTGCATTCATTTCAAGTATGTAGTCTATTCTGTTTACTGAAATATCCTTCCCTCTCCTCCATTCTCTCTTCTGATACATGCACTTCCAGGCTGTTAATCTAGAATTAAATACACTTTTGACTTTTTGATTTATGCCTCCCTGGTTTTCTGCATCATTAATTTTTCTCACAAGAGTTATATTAATTTATTCCACTGTTTGTTTGTCCATATTGTTGTTCCTTCTGTTTTGCTGCATTTATAAAAATTATAGATTTGGGTGTCCTCTTTTTATATGGTCTTATGTTATTTAAATTTAATCTCATGGATGTTGTACCATTCTTGAATTATAGATGCTTAGAAAACGACTATCCGAATAGTTTGAACTCTGTGGTCTCCAATCAATTGTTTATAGGTTTAAATCACCTTGGAAACACTTATATTGAGATATTTTTACTCACACATTTTCTAACTGCCAAGGTTTTATGGTCCTGAAATAGTTTCCATTCTCCAATTGAATATACACGAATGAATTTCTAGGCCACCAAAGAAAAGAAGAAAGTGCAAAGAGAATATTTTACTTGTCGTTCTGTTGATAGATTTGGTACTTTACCCAAGGGCTCCTACTTTTACACCCAAGGATACTTATCACAGTTGAACCCAATGCCACTGACATTCCATTAGGAAGAAAGAAGAAAGGTGTTGTTTCCAATTCTTTTGGTGGTTTTACTACTTTTCTAGAGGTAGGGTTTATTGTCCCATAAATTTTAAAAGAGAAAACTAGAGGAGGCTGTCAATCTAAACATCTTCAGTATATAACTTTTGTCTTTTACGTGTAATCCTTTCTGCCGCCTTTTAGTGGGAAGAATTTTTTAAACAACCCAGAGGTTGGAGAGAATTAATTTAGACTATATTATTGCTATTTATGTGGATGACCCCATAAATATTTAGATCTTCTTTCATCTATAACCTTCCCTTTACATTTTTGACATCTTCCTGCTTTCAAGACACTTCAATACCTCTTAAAAGCTTTATTTAGGCAGTAGAAATCTAGTGCTAGCTATGCTCATAAATTTAGACATGGTAAAAGCTTATTGGTACATAATGGGATATATAACTTGTAAGTGACTTTCTTCTGTGTGCAATCAAAATGTTATGCATAAATTATGGCTTTTTTTAATGTGGTTTTGTTATCCACGTGATGAAATTGCCATGACCAGGAAGACTTCTACTTTCTTGCTCTGATTCTATGTGTACAGCTTTGTTGTTGATCAAAGGTTCAGTAGTTCGAAGTTGGATACTTTGTGTTTTCCATTTCTCACCAGTCTACATTCTAGTTTTTCCTTTTTAATAAAAGTTTGCTCTGGTGTATACTTGCCTGAATGAGTTATTTTCTTATATTTCATTAACAGTGTACTCGTTTGTTGCTTCTTTAGGTTGGAAATTCTGAACATGAGGGCAGTATCTTTCATACCAAAGGCAAACACCTGTCAAATGGGACATTTGATAACGAAGAGAAGCAATATGCTGAACAAATCAGCTTAAGTCAGCAGCATGAAAGTATAAATATTCATCTTCCAGCTAATAACAAGAGTGACAAAGTTCAAATTTTAGCTTCAGGTTTAGAAGTTTCTGATGGCACAGATAATCAATCTATTAAGGCTTCTAATTTTTTGAAAACCTTTGAGGCATCAAAGGAAAGTGAAAGTATTGAGCTTGATGCAGCGAAGGTTGGAGACAATAAAATTGTGGTTGAATCACAAGATCAGTCATCTTCAATTCTAGAAAAGCTTTTTGGTGGTGTTTTAACAGTTAATACTGGTGGCTCCAATAGTCTTGTTGAGGTAATTAATAATCTTTTTCAGTGAATTTTTCTATTGTTTCTTCCAATAGTCTCATGTATGGTAAAAAAATTTGTAGATGAGGTGAGGCTCTTTTCTATTTAGTATAATTTCAATAGATGGTAATAAATTTCAGTCCATTTTGTGCATTTTTTTTTTATGGTTGCTCATTTAGTTTGTTTCTATAAATAGGTATTACGGATTAGATTGCTGATTCTATTTTCATATTACTTATTAATTATGTCCTTATCTTAATAGTGTTATTTTGGCATATCGACAAGAAGAGAACCCTCACTATTTGATTAGATCATACCACACTTTCATCATATATTTATCCAATAATGATCTCAAAATCATGCCATCTTATCTCATCTGATAGCTTCAATTAACATTCTCTATGGAAAAAAATTTCTAGCTGATTGAACCATCTTTTCATATTCCCCCTATTATTTAAGTCATATCTATGTGATCATACTATTTCTACATTGGTTTCTCGTAAGTGTTGTGATGGACCTCTAATTCATCCTACTATTTTGTGCTTTCATTTCATAGAAATATAATATTAGACCGTTCCTCACCAACAAAAGTTAAATCTGTTTGATCATGCATTGCATGGATAAATTCCTCATTTATGTTTTAGTTTACATAAATATAAATTCTTCTAAAAGTGGAATTTTGTGCCTAGTTGGATGTACCATTTATGAATTTGTTATTAAGAGAAAAATGTTAACCTGAAAGAATCTGAATCTCTTCCATATCTTATGTGACTCTAGCAACATGATAGTAAAGCCGATGACATGTGGAGTCCTCATGCTGTCCAATCTTCAAAGTTTGCTCATTGGTTTCTTGATGAAGGTACGCTAATATCAATACTTGAAGCTTGAATTTTGTGCTTAGATACTGAGCAATGTGGTGGAAGCTCTAATTCTTATTTGTATCTTATTATTGCAGAAAAGAAGCAAGTTGACAACATCTCATCTGGCAGGCCAAATGACTTGCTTTCACTAATTGTTGGTGGTGAAAAAGGTGGGTCTCAGGCTTCTGATGTGAAGGCTACAAAGACCATATTATCCAATTTTCATTCCCAAAGCTCAGAACTTATGGACAGGCATCTGGCATCAAATGTAACTTCTGTCACAAATGAGAACTCAGAGCACTTGTGTGATGCTAATATCAATAACATCAATAAACCAACGTCAGTTTCAGCTGTCCTCACATGTGAAGATCTTGAACAGTCAATTCTATCTGAAATTAGTGTAAATGATGCAACCTTGCTGCCCCATCTGTCAGGTGTTAGTTCTACTGATGCAAAGACTGAACTAAAAAAATCAAATGTTGATGATCATGCATCCCAGCACCTCCTTTCTTTGTTACAAAAGGGAACAGGCCTAAAAGATGTGGCACCATTTCCCAGTTCAGACATCATATCTTTAGACAAACAATTTAATGTGGAAATAGCAAATATGGACACTGTACTTAATGGTTCAAGCGAGGCAAATGCTGAAAATGTTTCCACTTCAGGGAAGAGTCTGACTCTTGAAACACTTTTTGGGACAGCTTTTATGAAGGAATTGCAATCAGTAGGAGCACCATCATCTGCTCAAAGGGGCTCAGTTGGGTCTGCAAGAGTTGATGCCTTGGAAATGCATGATGGTCTCCTTTCGTCTAAAGTTGAGGTAGGATCCAGCAGGACTAATCATGAAAGTAGTATTCTGGCCTCAAACCTGAGAGAGAAAACAGAATCAGATAGGATCAAAGAGCACTTGTTAGGCTTTGATGAACACCGAACTGGCGTAGATTCATCACAGCTTCGAAGTAATTTAGATTCTAAACTTAGTGGCTTTGATGGGCCTGTTGATCTTGGACTTCCTGAAGAGGATAGTTTTATTACACTTGGTGACCCTATGAGACAGCATAGGAATTCATCTAAAGTAGAATTATTTTCTACCCCAGCTGCACCTATTGAGATTACTGAGAAACTAACAGCTCTAAATTCTGTCTTTGGGGATGAAAGACCTGTTGTAGGAGTTCAAGAAGGTTCACCTTTTCTACGTGGTCCCTATGATGTGAGGGAGCCTGATGTTCCACTTCAAAATCTTCATGGGCAAGCATCTTCTCCACAGCTGCATCCTCAAATTAACCATGTGGGACCTTTATTCAATCCATTAGATTCTCATCCTGCTAATATAAATTCTCAGATGAAGTTCATGGCTCCAGAAAGCATCATCCATCATGATCCTCCAGCAACTCGTCAATTTCCTGCCAATATGCTTCGTCCTCCTTTCCATCACCCCAGCTCTGGACTCACAGGATTTGATCCTCCCCCCCATAATCATCCTATGTTACAACAAATGCATATTCCAGGAAGTTTTCCCCCACCTCACCTGCTACAAGGGTTTCCAAGTGGTCCTCGCCCAACCACTCAAATGACTGGTTTTATACAGGATGTGAACCCAATGCAAGGTGTCTCTTTTGGTCCCCGGCAGCCTAATTTTGCTGGTCTTGGAATGCAGCCACCAGGTAAAGCACTCACCACTTTGTTGTCGTCTTATTGTTTGTACTCTCAATTAATTTTCAATAGTTGGGTAACTATGTTTTATAACTGTCAAATGTGGTTCAAGAAAGTATGCACTGGTAAATTCTGTATATTTGGTAGAGAACTTTCGAAGGCCTTTATCTTGAACACAATAGAATTTTTCGAGTTGGCAGGTTTTAATTTCTTTTGACAGTAATTAGTACCTTAAGATCTTAGTTTTTTAAAATATCCATTGGATGATATAATTTCTTTTTTCTCCTAAATAAATAAAAATTTAAGCATCAATGTTTAAAATGAACCTTTCTAAGCAAAAACCAACTTCCCCCTGTTTCCTTCTCAAAGATATGTAAAACATCATGTTGCTGTAGAAAATAACCAATTGTTTCATCTTTCTTTATATTCTTTTGGTAAAGCAGAAATTTGAGATATAAATCTCTTCTCTGTATATAAACTTTTTACAATTTCATAATTTGTTAATTATTCTTGTATAACTTTTTTGTTCACTCGTTGAACTCCAGCTCCTGAAGTTGGGGCGGGCAGCAATAATCCAGAGATGCTACAGAGGCTTATAGAGATGGAGCTTAGATCAACCTCAAAACAGATTCACCCTCTAGCTCCAGCCAGCAACCAAGGGATGTATAACTATGAGCTGGACATGGGTTTCAGGTATAGATAGTGGCGATTTCGATTGTATGTGTATATGGATGTTCATCCAAACTTGCTCAGATATGCAACACTGTGCATGGAGGATGGTCTTAACATGCTTCTTTTCATAGCGATTATCTGAGTTTATGTAATTAATGGTTTTATATGATATTACTATTTCGATTTGGGTTTGGTGTTTCTGATTGTTTGTCCAAAAGTTAAAACAACCCACATTATGAATGGACCTTAACCTTCTTCATGAACAACCCAACACGGGGACATAATCAACGGGAAGGCTCCTAACAGTGAAGTATCTGTCCTCGGTTCGTCTTTTTTTTTTTTTTTTTTTATGTTTGGCCTTTTCATGGGATCACAATAGAGAGACGACAAGGGTTTTATACTTTTTCAGCTATTCTATGGAGTTCTGTGGGCTAGAATAGACGAGGTAGCGGAAGCGATTTTGAAGTTACAGCGATCAACTTGGTGCTTTTCTCACAAACTACGATTAATTCTGTATTTCCAGATATCCAAAAATCAGTTTTTGTAACTCTTGAATTATGAATTTTCTCAAAAATGGAATAAATTAAAGCCTCTGCTCTGAAAATTTAGATGTCGATTGAATGTTATGATTGTGTTTGTAATATTGTTAAATAATTGACAAACGATTGATTACAAGATGGTATCTAATACAATATTATATTTAATATGTTTAAGCTGAAGATTTCTAAAATATCCTTTAATTTAATCAATTTCTTTAATTTTCTCATGTCTATTTTTGGTAACTTGCGTACAAGGGTCGGAAAAGGAAAATCGATCGTCTGACCATCTTTGTGGGGAAAAAATAGCTGGACATCGTAGCTGGAAGTTACTAAAAAACGCCATTGAATTATAAGTATTATTCCGAACCCTCAGATGAAACAAATCAAACGGTGTCGTGATGACGTCTAAGGAAATGGTCGTCGAAGTTACTGCCAATCATATTGTGTTATTTAACAGCAAGTAGGTCGAAAATATAAACAATAGTATAATTTGAAAAAGAAAGCATATCTAAACACTCAAGACAAATTAGCGAAAATCTCAACCAGAAATATTACTAACACATACAGTCAAAAAGTGGCTGACACTCACATCTATACAAGCCAGCCTCCAAATGAAAGCCTTGAAAAAGACTGGCACTACCCGCATAATTTTAGAACAAACAAAACGTCTTTCTATGATATACACAAACTAAAGCCATTGACATTAACAAGGTGCGCAATAAGCTAAGTGTGATATTTTCTATATGTCACACGTACTATATACAAACACTCCATTCTTGAACTTCTCGCTCGCAACTCAATCTAAAATAGTCCACATATGCCCTGACATGCGATTTTCGAGGATAGCAAGGGCCGGAACTAAATCAGAAGGCAAAAGTTCATCATGGATGTAACAAGAAATATCTTCTTCACCTTCATTTAAGCAGATGGAATGGCATGTTCTGATTTACCAATATGAAGACTATCACAAGGTCTACCAAGTTCAGCCCCCTCCGAGTCTGCATCATAAAGTGAAAGCAACCTCCTCTGCATCCATGTTACAATATTTAATATAGAAAATTGTTAACATTGCCCAACTATTAAGTGCTAAAAGAAGAATTATGCACCATGATCCAAAATTGCAGAACTTATTGAATTACACCGATCACAAAAGAAATAAGAAAGATGCTGAGTTATCAATGACGTCACTTGAATTTTAAAATTCTTGTGCTACAAACATGGTCATCACAACTTTGATTGAGGTAAAGGAAGACCTTGGTTCACAATTTACTTGCTAGCCAAATGCCATGATAAATGTCATTAACTTCATAAGATGCAAAATACAAGTTTCAACAGTCTTAACACAATGCTCCGGCAATGTTTACTAAGCTATCACACACAAAAGTGAGCAACATATGGTAACTATTATAGGGTTCACAAATCACTAGAAACAAAAGTTCTCCAAGAGAAGAAATTAATATAAGAAAACAGGCTGAAAACAAGGAAAAACACTTACATGGTCCTTAAATTCAGGACTTGTCAAATTGATGGCCAGATTTCTCATCAACAACAAAGCCTGGGAAAGAACAATATAAAACTCAATATTTTCTCCAGTTCCAATGGAAGACCATGCAAATTATAGAGAACAGAGGGAAGAGGAAAGAGGGGTAAGGGGAAGGTGTAATCATGCACTAGAAACTGCTTCCACACCAACATTTTTTTTTTCTTTGTTTTGGCTACCATAAGTATTACCATGCCCAACAAAAAGTACAAAATTTGAAATGACTTACAGTTTCAAAATTTATTGGGTCCATCTGCTTGAGTCTCTGAATGTGACCAGTCGCATTGGGGTCAAAGACACTGCCAATGAAGCTGTAAACCTGAGCAAAATCTGGCATAACTGCATGACACAAAGAACCTTTTCAGTAATGAAAGTTTCAGGAGCATGTAATAAGCAAGATATTTCTAATGACCAGCAATTAGCTTATTTCGATGTAAAGTCGAAAATAACATGCACCATGACATTGTAGGCAGCTCTATGTATAAGTGGTACAAGAAGAACAGGTGACCTTCATACTAACACATTAGGTGGACACAAATATACATGAAACAATATCGTTTGGATTACCCACCCAACAACCACACCCCCCGCCCCCAAAAAAAAAAAAAAACTTNTGGACAAAAATATACATGAAACAATATCGTTTGGATTACCCACCCAACAACCACACCCCCCGCCCCCAAAAAAAAAAAAAAAACTTACAAACACGCTAGTCTCCCTATCTCACCAAGCTGCCAATGCATTTTGTATTGAGGTTACATCATCCAAGGATGTCCTTCAAGAGCAGAGAGCAGAATAGCTCAACCGCAAAATTATAAACAAGATACTAACCTCTGGTTGGTTTTGCACAATTCCCTCGATCAACAACTTCACCAACCGGCCAAGTTCTCGGGGTGCTTTCGTTACTACTACTGTAACAGTTCTGAGCAACGGTTGGTCCCGCCATTCCCGCTTCATCTTAAAAGACCACACCATTGAAATGATACCAGATGAGATTTTCAAAAGGAGGAATAATAAAAAATTGGTGAAGATGCAATAGGAACAAAATGTACCTTTAGTTGCTGGTGACACACTTACTGGCGGGACTGAATTAAAACTCCAGGTAGACACAGCTCCACCAGGAAATGAACTTGCAAGCACTGATGATGATTCTGGACCATAAACATATCCTGGATCAAGCAACACTGACGAAGATTGAAATGGCTGCGCAACTGGGGATACAACAGGAGCTGCAAGATTGTTTCACAATCAACCATTAAACAGAAAATAAATATCTGATATATGGTACAAACAATATCACTTAAGGGAGTGGGTGATTAGATCAAAACTCTTATAGAATGACCCTGATGTAAAATGGCATATGCTATTTCTAATGTGCATTAGTTTGGACGTGATGTCCAACCTTGGCTATTGCTTTAATTTAATGGGTTTTAAAAATTTTGTAATAATTAAAATATGAAAAAAGATGGATCATTAACCTTGCCCCTACAAAATATGCATATATAAATCAAAAAAGAAGAAATTTCAGCAAATGTACCATTTTTAGGTGCCTTCTGTGGGTATGGATGAGCTGCTTTCCTCTTTGGCCGAGGGGGTGGTACATGCTCACTTGTACCATTCTTCTGAACCTTCAGAAAGTATTTCTGAGCATGGCTCCGTATCTGCCGAGAAGATTGCTTAGTTTCAATTCAAAAAAAGATTGATGAAGATGTGTAATCCAATGCCGAATAATGAATGAAAAGAACTATAAGCAAAGATGACAACAGGATGTTCTAAACATAACTAACTTTGTGTCATGAGATAATTGTGACTATTTATCAGAGATTTTCCTAGACATACTTCAAATTAAGTATTTCACTCATTTATCAGAAGATGAAACAATTTATTATGACTAAGCAGTACAGATCACAGGTATGCAAACTATGAAAAACAGAACTCCCCACATTATGACACAATATTAAATGTAATAAGACATTTGCAGTAATATTTACATACATAAAAAAAAACAAATTGCTAATGGCATGGTTATCTTCAATTCTTATGAATTACACAAACTATGGAGTTTCAAGAAACAAGTCAACTGCCTTTTATAAATAAACCCGATTTCCAGTAAGCTACAGTTTTGTGATGGCAACAACAATAAATTCAACATTAGACTGAACACAGGATTTGATATGAAAACACATATAAAGTTATACTTATGGGTTTAAATTAAACAAATTCAGGCAGCCAGTAGATGCAAACTTTTCCTCTAGTGGCCTGATGCTTCATTATATCTAGATGCAACATAGATTCAACTTTGAATTTAAAAATACCTGGATGACAGTTTTTGACCCGATAAATGCTTCAATTTTCTTCCAGTCTCGATCAAACCTGGAAACAAGAACCAAAAAATGAATAAAAAGTTCTACATCTGCATGTACAACTATCTGGAAACCACAGACCACAAAGCATGCTCTCCTAACAAGATGAATATGATAACGTCATAATGATATTGAACTCAAACCTCAAATACAACTTTGTTCCTTCAAGGCATATACTATACTATTCTTTCCATAAGATATCTATCTTGGGGCTTGAATAGCGTTCGGCTAACAGAATCCTATACAGTTGGCATGAAGCCAGAGACTTCTTACTTGTGCCAGGGAGGAAGATCAAGATTCAATTACAAAAGCTGATTCTTAAGCATACGCTACCCTAATAATATACCGACACAAGTAAAATTCCCATTACGCCAGATTCTTGCTCCAGGGAGGAAGATCAAGATTCAATTCCAAAACCTGATACTTAAGTATACGGTAGCCTAATAATATAGCGAAACAAAGTGAATTCCATTACACAACATTATCTTAACTCAAAAAAATAACAATTCTATCAATTTAAATATATAAATAAATTCAAACGTCAAAATTAGATTTCACACATTAAAGCTTGAAAAACACCGTTATCCACTAAGTACAATCTAGTACAACCATATCCAAGTGAAGTGGGGTGCAACCAATACAAAACCATTCAAATATTAACCAAAAAAAAAATTACTTCAACAATTTTAATCATCAACTTGTATAGAGTGTGAAACCAGAAAGGTAATTACTATATCTAGAATCATCGATCGTAAAACATCAGATATCTAGATGCTTCATTTCCTTCATTTTGCTTAATTTTCTGAGCAACCAAACAAACATGAGATAAACGCCATTAAAACACTTCTATAAAAATATAAAATATAAGCACTTACAGTTGGAGAGCTTCCAGAAACTTGTCGTGCTCTTGATCTGTCCAGCTCTCCCTAGACTTGGTAATTGTATAAGGTTTTCGAATCTTCTTACTAGGATCCTCCGCAAACGACATGGTATTAGTACTTGGAGTCTTATTCGACGCTGTAGTGGAAGTAGGAGTAGTATTCGCCGTTGGTGGTGGAATAGAATTAAATCCAGGATGATTCATATTCATATTCATTGGATCGAAGAAGAAAAACCCTTGAGCCGGGTTAGGATTCACGGACACCATAGGCTGATACGAAAATGTTTTCGGTTTTTTTCTTTTTTCTCTTTTTAATCCTAACTGTTTTTTGTGTTTCTGATTTTTCGTTTCTCAAAACAAAAGACTTTGCTTGTGCTTTGCTTTGTTCTTTGCTGGTAAGTAGTAAGTCAAACAGGTTATGAGGAAAGATGCGTCCAAAATGACGGGCAAGCGATTATATAGGAGTGTGGGAGTGGAACGGAACTGCTTTACCGGCTTAGTGCTGACCGTACACGTGGCGAAATCTAGTTGTTGAGATTGAGACATGGAGCACCAGTTGTTGGACGAGTGGCACTTTGTACACCACCATGTGAATTATTTAAAAATAAAATAAAATTAGCGGTTCGGAATTTGATGCCTATTTACCTTACCTGCCTGACTCGGGGACTCACTCTACCACAATAATTAATAAAGAGACAATTTCAAATAGTATCTTTGTGTTTTGATATAATCTTAAGTAGAAAGTAAGTTTATCATTTTCATCAATAAGACCTCTGAGGTTTGCTTTTTTTTAATCAAATGTTAATTTTAATCCTTAAAATACAGATTTGCCCCTACTGAAATTTTTTTTCCTTAATTTAAAAAATTTTTAAAGTAGAATTNAATTAATAAAGCTTCAAAACTCGAATGAATACAGAAGCAACTTTTTGGTAATTTTAACATTGGAAAATTACTTGATAAGATATTCTACTAAATCAAACACACTGATTTAAATTAGTTTATAACTTTTTAATAGATGTCAACGATTTTCCTGCTTGTAAATAGATTATCGTTCTCTTAATCTAATATGTCAGTTAAGGTAATCATATAATTTTGCTAATTAACATATCTATATAATTAGTTTTTTATACTATTTTAATTTTGCTAATCAACTAATGGTCCGTTTGGTTTGAACTCTAGAATGGGAATCGAAATCGAAATGAGGTAGAATCGAAATCGAAATAGTTATTTATTTCTCCTGTTTGGTTCAGTATGAAATCGGAATTTGATTCATGTGAAAGTTATTTGAATTATAAAAAGTCCGGAATTAGAATTAATATCAAATTTTTAAATTACTCAATGTAAAAATATATATAATAATAAAAAAATAAATATATATCATTGTTATCATAAAATATAAATTTTTATCTTTCTTGCACTTTATTTATTTTTCCCTTTAATAAAAAATATTATAACATTTTGTAATTTATTAACTTTTTAAAAATATTATAACATTTTATTAATCTTTTTAAATATTATAACTTTTTTTACGTATTATAATTTTTTAATTTATAAACCTTTTTTAAATATTATAATTTTTTAATTTATTTATATTTTTAAAGTATTAAAATATTTTTAATTAATTTTACTTTTTTTAAAAATATTACAACTTTTTTTCTTTAAAAAGTGAAAAGCTCTACTTTGATTTTATTTCAGTCAAGAATCAAAGATGATTTCANAGAGGGTGGGGGGAATTAATTTATTTTCCTAGGGTAATGAGATTTTTATTTTTGGACTTATTTTTAGCTACCAAACAACAAAAATGAAAATACCTCATTCCTATTTATATTCATTTTTCAAACCAAACGGCTCCTTAATTTAGTTAGGTAATCGTGGATTAGTCTAGAATAATCAGTTTATTTGCCGGTTCCTTTTGTAATTTGAATTATTGGTTTAATGTTATGATCAGGAATCTTATGAAACTAACTACTTAGATTTAGGTAAATTTACTGACTCCCAAGATAAATTTAAAAAAAAAAACCCTTAATTTCAAATTTTTTCTAAACTAACACTTACTCCAACAAAATTGACACTTCATCTCTAAAAAATATGGAGGATAAATTTAGATTTTAAAGAATAAATATTAGTTTAACAAAAATTCAGAATTAAATTTTCTTAAAATTTATCCCCGGGATAATTGAAATTTTCCCTTCGATTTACTATTTCTAGTTCAATGGTAAAGACGACCGACGGCACGTGACGTTCGTTTTTCGCAGCGAGTGAAATTACTCGTGTGCACCGTTTTTAGAAGGCACCAAGAGAAAAGGTAGTTATTGAAGGTTCTAGCGAGGTCGGGATAAAGCGTCGTCCTTAACGATATCACCTTTTCGTTTTAGTGACCTCGATTTCGGAAAATGCAACAGGGGTGCTCAGAGCCAAACATATAGACAATTTTATGGATTACAAGGCAGATTAACTTTAGCATAGCCAACTAGAGTATGAAAGACACGTATAGTATATTATAGAAAATTAAATAAGGTCCACTAAAAGGCTAATTCTAAAGCTAGCTACCTTGTTATACCCGCAAACTTGAGAAGAAAACGAAAACCGATACGCTAAGAAAAGAACAACGAAAAGGAAATAATGATTATGGATTTGACCAGTTACTAGTTTGTTTCTTTTCGGATTTACGTTTCATTACCGTTACGTGCAGATATTCGACAATCTAAACAAAGATACATCCAGTCATCCACAAATATGACTCGCACGACAAAACGTTTCTACAAAATGGTGCATAACTTTATAAGAACAACCATTAGCTTTACTGATTAAAAAATAGAACTGCAATGGAACTTCTTTGATATACGAGAACTGAATCGAGGCGCCTAACAAGCTTAAAACAGAAAACCCATCCAAAGCTGATGAGAATTCATAAGGAAACAAAAAATCGGGTAATAAAAGAAGAGGACAGAAAACAAGGCTTTACAAACAGTTTCAAGTAATACAAACCTCAGAAGAGTACAGAAATTGGCTTGGAACAGTCTAGAATTAATCAAGTCTTGGAGTACACGATCTAATCAAGCCAACGAGTAACCCCATCATCTTCCCCTACAGCCGCTAGAATCACAATGCTTACATCCAAAACAGCCTGCAATTTGTCAATGGAAGCCATTCAGGAAGGAATATAGAATGGGGATGCTTTATCCCTTCTGTGAACATCATATATATATATATATATATATATATGTATGTATGTATGTATTGGCTAGTTTATAACAATATCAATAACTGCTATGGGGCATAGGCGTCCAAAAGGTAAGGGAGCTGTACAAAGGTTCCCACATTTTCCAACAGAAATATAGATAAATAAATGGACCACAAAAAATTATCCAATCCACGCATTAAGTTGGTTGGATAACTGAAAAGCGATAACAACCCTCAGCAATTTTCTGATTTCTGGTTAATGCTATTGTTGCAAAATCTTAAAGCCAGGAAAGATTCAAAATTGTAACCAGTTAATTGACAGTCATAGAATTTTAGAAAAGAGATTCAATTACCAAGGGATTTCTACAATTGACCAGCCTACATTCCTCAAGAGAACCTTCCATTGTCCAACTCTCCCAAACATCAAAGCTGTGGCTAGCAAATACAAATTCCATTCTTCTGTTAATCTGCAATGTAAAGATAGAAGTCTGACTTCAAATCCCCAAACATAGAAAACATAAAACTGCATTTACTTCAATCAGGCAACAAAAGCATAAAACAGGATAAGAAAGATCCTCATAAATCCAGCGAGGCTCTTATGCAAAGTTGGTAACAACATATTTCTCATTTAAATATTTAAAGGTAAAAAAAAAAGTACTTATTTATGGTTTGAAAAACCTCTTGTGACTCTTCTTTTCAACTATAAACAATGGCATTTTCATTTTGATATTAAAAATATGTTACAAGAAATGAAATGTCACACTCTTTCTTCATATATGTCAAAGTGATGGAAAGAAAGGATCTCTTTTATGGATCTAACAAGTTTGTCAACTTTTTAGGAACCAATACGATAAAGGATATCTTTCTTCACAACAGAAAAATAACCTTTGATGAATTGTATAATCATTGGAGATAACATGATTTTGGAAGGGAGAAAAGAAAAATATCGTTCAAATAGGTGTAAGACAACTATGACTACAGTTGTTTGGCAAGTATTTAGCTGGCTCTTCCAAGATATTCCCCAAATAGGCCCAGTTCAGAATCAGGGTTCACTAATGAAGCATCGATTTGAAGAGAATGCACCCTCTGGAAACTTGTTTAAATAATTCGGTAGCCCTAGTTTTGTTTCTTGGTTTATGACAGTTCAAGTTATTTAAAAAAGGTCCTATCAAAAAAAGCTAAGTATTAATTTGTACCGAAGTTAGGAATACTACATGATTAATAGAACCAATGTCACATAAACCAGAATGTTCCAGATTGCAGTTCTTCAATTGAAAGTGCTCAAGAACAGAGTTAAAAAGCAATTTCTCCACACCATGGACCAACTGATTTTTTTTTTTGTTTTTAAAGAACAGGAAATAAACTGCATTTTTCTATAAGGAATGAAAATTCTGGCAGCAATTTCAGTCTAGTTTTCCGGTTTCATTTAAAAATAGGTCTTCATGAAATACGCAATATCATGCAAATTAAAAACTAGAAAATAGATTTTGATAAAAACTTCTCAAATGTCATGTAAGGCAAAAGTCACCTGCAATAACTTTCCACCAGCAGCAAAAGAACGCAAACCAATTATATCCTGACAAATAAATAAATAAACGAGATAAAAAAATTAACCAGTTAAAATAACCCATTCAAATTATACTTTATCAATGTTATAAACTAGGTTGAAACCTGGGCCAACAGAAAAAACAAATCCTGTCAACAAACCTTGCTTCTACAAACAACAAGGAACTGAGCTGCAGGATCTCTAGTTGTAACATTTGACATGGTGTCAAGGAACCAACCACCACCTTTAAGTCTTTGCCTGGAGACATGTAGCACAGGTCGATCTCTTGCATATAGAGCTATGACATAACCATCTTTCAGCATTTCAACAGATTTTCCACTTAGCTTTTTGCTAGATTTTAAGAGCTGGTCAGAAGTTGATTCCAGTACTAATTCCATAGGTGTTTTTCTACTTCTTGAGACTTCAGGGGAAGCACACCGAGAACTGGCTTGATCTGTGCCACTCATGGCAGTATCATCTTCTCTATGTGAAGTACTTTCTTTTTCTATTGCAGAGGGATCATCTGATTTCTGTAAAGATTTTTGACGGGCATGCCTCTTTTTGGCCTTCTTACCCGACCTGCTGCGCCTTCCATCAGATTTAGTGGCAGTATTTTGAGACAAACTTGAAACCTGAGGCTGGCTAGATGATTCTTTTGATTGACTGCTCCCTTTCTTCTGAGAGCACTCCAGACTAACTTGAATATTATCTGTCAGCTGCTCACAAGCAGAACTTTGCAGTGCACTCACTTTGTTTTGTTTATCATATTGTTCAATTTCATCAGCCATTTCACTTTCGTCTTCATCCTCATCAGAAATGGCACTATTTGGAATATCCCCATCAAAGAAGAATGTCTGCAATATAGAAACGGCCTTATCCCTAATCTCCATCCACACTTCTTCACTGTAATCTGCACTGCGTGGTAGTATCAATACATTTGGCATCTCCCTAACCTGAAGCAAGTGAATATGAGGCTTATTAGTGGCAACTTGATAAATTGAACTCTCAGTAACTTGTTATATAGCTGCATAATTTACGTATGACATGAGTTAAATAGCAAATTAAACATTTCAAAATTAAAACTGTAAAATGTCTTCTTATCTATTATTTCTCTTTCATTTCAAATGAGGAAAAAGAAAAAAAGGGAGCGAGAATTGTTTTTAACAAACCAATCTCCCAAACATGCCCCACACAATACTGCATGTAGTTCAATAAAATCTTATTAAAGTTTCCAAATTAGGGGAAAAAAAAACTGGAGGAATTTACTCCTGTATTAAACTTGAGACAAACTGTTCAAAATCAAAAAACAGAATGTTTTAAGAATGAAGAACTTGAAACCGATTATAACTGAAACACAGGTTTTATGTTTCAAGTACTTGATTAGCGCCGGTGACCTTCAACTAGCTAGAAACCAGGAGACAGTTTCCGTAATCATGCAAAGAAGTAGGTGCACTTTGCCTGGTAAGTACAAACAAAGTAACACAGAAGAACAACTAGAGGAGAAAAGCAAAGAAAATAGGAACTTCTGCAAATGCATGTTCTTAGTAGTCCATGAGCTAGCACGTAAACAAAGAAAGTCTCCACCCCATGGGAGATAGAGAGAGAGAGCAAAGACCAAGAAGAATTCTTTTACATATAGAAAGAAGATAATAGATTTCAGCACCCTGTAACAGGCGCTAATATTGTGGCATTACTAGTTATCAAGATGTTCTGACCTCAATAATCTCCTGCTAATAAAACAAGTTGTAAACTCAGACCATAGGCATAGTTATCGTACCCATGCTTCCATCCACTGTGGACCTTCGGCACCATCCAAGGCACAGCCAGCCAATGTGCCATCAATTAAAAGTTGCTTCACAGCACAATCGTCCATCAGCTGACTGCTACCCGTATTCACAAGAAATGCCCCTATAATGAAATAAAAAGTTTTATAACTTACACAAACAGAGAGGATCTCAACAACATAGCAAAGGAGGATCATAAAAATGATTTAACTAAATTTACCAGGCTTTATATGCTGCAGACATTCTGCATTTATAATCTGAACTGTTTCATCAGTTACAGCACAATGAAGAGATATAACATCACTGGCAGCTAGTAAATCGTTAAGAGTGTCCATCCTTCGCGCAGCCGGAGGAAATGTTGCTTTTCCTTTACCCTGTACACACGAAGTTAATTCAGAACTATCCCATCCAAAGAGAAAATGACAAATTAGCATGATCATCCCCATAAACTTTGCATAATCACAATTTTTTCCTACTAAAACCTGATAATAAAAAGATACAGAATAAAAATTAGCAGATGATTCGACTCATAACACCAAACCACTAAGATCCTATTTGATTTGCTTACAAACATCAAAAAATCAAACAAAGCAACGTTAAGTGCCGCTTAAAAAATAAATAAATATTCTAAATTTTTGCTCAACGTTTAATCAACATTGTACAAACCGTACCTTGTGAAGATCAAAATAAAGTACACTCATCTTGAAAGCCAAACTCCTAGTAGCCAAAGACCGAGCAGACGGAGATCTACCTACGATCCCCAAAACGAGTCCTCTACACCGTCTCATTCCACGGCAGAGCGGCTGCACGGAGCCCAGCCATCCGGAAGCCGAGAGCGCGTGGCGAGAGAGCAAATGCGTCCGCCGCAGCAAGCCTAGGACGAGAGCCATCACGGTATCAGCGATCTCCTCGGCTCTCGAGGTGTCTACATGGACGAGGCGGAGACCGAGGTCGGCAGCAAGAGCGGAGTCGACGGCACGATCAGAAGAGCCAAGGCAGAGGATAAGCTGGTAGGGGCGGAGGCGGCGTTGCGCTGCCCGTGGTAGGTAAGCGAGGGAATGGAGAAGGACAGCAGCAGCCGCTTCGATCTTCCCATCGGCTAAGCGGCTAAGAGGCACGTGCTCGACAGCAGCGACGCCGGCTAAGGAGTCGTGCTCTAAGACGCAGTCTTCGATGCAGTTGAGAGTGACTACTAAGGGAAGGTGTTTAGGGTTGCTAGGGTGAGGCATTGACGCAGAGGATCTATTTTTCATCGTCTCCGTCCGCTGTCTCTGCTGATTTGTTGTTGTTGTTTCTTCTTTCAGTGTGGTGCGTGTGTTGTTTCAGTCAGGTGTGGAGGTTAGGGTTTAATGTTGTAATTTTGGGCATTTCTGAGGGCCAAGTTGAGGGAGAATGTTGGACCCTGGATGACTGATGAAGCGTCGTTTTTTTTTTTTTTTTCTTTTGAGCTTTTTGGTTGTAGCCTCGCCTNTTTTTTTTTTTTTTTTTTTTGAGCTTTTTGGTTGTAGCCTCGCCTGTAGGCTTGTTAGCTCCAGAGCTTGAGGAGAGGTTGAAATGTCTCCTCCTGATATCCGACCCTATTCTACTCTGTTGACGGGTAAAATCCTGGTTATTTTTTCAATTACGATTATGTCCCAACGATGCATAGCAATGTTAACATAACCAACGTACTTCCCTTTTTCGTTCACTAATTTCAAATCTAAAGAGTGCAGCCTGCACTATTATTAGGTATAAATTGGGAATAATTTCCTTTTGGATCACTTACTTTGATTTATATAATTTCTATTTAGATATAACTAATTCTTACAAGTTTATATTATAAAACATTATTTAATAAATATATTTTTTTTAATTATTTAATAACCATGATATTGTAATAATATTATAATGCATTTATTTGTAAAACGGTCTAAATCAACGTATCGATTCGGCAGTGCCCATGGTGTTTCACCCATTACGAGAATAAGTAAGCAACAAGCTTGGTTTCATGGAGATGAAAAACAACCGGATGGAGGATAACTAAGCTCAGTCAAAAGTCATAAGAAGCAATTTTATTTATTAGAACGGATGTCTGATAATCAACACCACCTGAAATATTTTTTTCTTTTTTTGGCTTATTTTGGAAATAAACAAACAGGTTGTAACGAATTAATACAATGGAAGACCAAAAAGTAGAGACAAGACAAAAAAAACTGTTATATACCTACAAAAGCACCTAAACTACAAACATCCCCTTTAAACATTTCTACACGACACTGACAAATAGATACATTTTTCTCACCCTCAGATAAGTTCATGCCGGTAACTGAAGAGGTCTCTATATCCCCTGCAGACTTATCATATTAGTAAAATTCCAGTGATGGAATGCTAATCCCCATTCTCCTGCCTCAAAGATTGTGCTCATCCACTTACTAAGCACATTTGCACTACATCCCCATTTCATTAAAACAACATATTCATGGTCCTGTAAGCAGCCATGGAATGCTTTCAGCTGCTCCCTACAGCTTTTCATCACAAAGCTCGAAACCACTAACGGGTATTTTTTACATTTTCCACACCAACTACCAAAACTCATGTTCAACGGGTTCAACTACGCCTTAAAGTCTCTCAAACTTCCTTTAACATCATGACAAATTTACCTTTCCTTTTTATTGAACCAGAATAAAGAACATTGCGATCAGGTTCAGAGAAACCTCCTCCTAAACTTTCCTGTGGTTGCTTGATATGAACGCATAAGTAGGCCGACACCAATTCCAATCCCAAGGCACATCCCTAGACCAATTCCAACACCAACTCTAACACCAGCATTAAACCACGAGAGTTGGCCATCCTCTCCATAGTACATGTCTTCAGAGTAGAGACTGTCTCCCATTTTCTCGTACTCGTAATCACCTTCTGCTTCTGTAATCTGCATAGCCCCAAAAAGATACAAAATGGTTAAAGAAATAGAGTAAATATTAAGCATGCAATTGCAGACAACTGTGAGAAGCAGTATATGGTTAACAATACATTTAAAACAAGTTTGTAGTTCTGTTTTAATACTTGCAAGCCAGATACTACAGTAGAAAAAGCAGTTAAACTCAATCCCTGTAAGATTTGTATTCATCCTTGCTAGATTAAAAAAAAAACACTTAACGGAACATGGAGCTTCAGACTCCAGCTGGATGAAAGAAAGGATAATAGCCCAGACTGGAGACCTCTCATTAAAGTTGAGAGGAGAAAGGGTGATCAAGAACGATAATGACCAATGGTGCTAACTTTCGTTGCAGTTGAGAAAGCACTCACCTACCTATCTGAGGGTAATACAGAAAGCTAAAATTTCAAATTGACTATTCAGTTTTGAAAAAAAATGAAGAACAATTATCAAACTACAAAGTCAAGATCTATGTGGTACAACACTTTATTCTGGACGAAAAGCAATCCAAGTTAGAAAGCCGAGGAAATGAACACAAATAAATAAGAAACTAAACAGTGCGTCAAATTGAATGGATGTCAGAGTTTTGCCAGCAAAAGGACGAAATACATTAGCAGTGTCCCGAAGATTGCTGTATCAACTAATATATAAATTATGACCTCGTTCCAACTTTTACTATTGAGGAATTAAATTACTTCAGAAAAAATTAATATTGACAATATCAATATAGTTTGAAAATAATTTTTTTTTTACTCAACATAGAAGCATAGTGATGAATAGATAAGGATAGAAGCAGTAACTCTAACCAAATGTAAAGCTTGTTATTCAAGTTAGACACTAAATTCAATTGCATTTTCAGAAGCCACATCAAGAAATGATAACAATGCGCAATTGTAAAATGTCAGGATTTTATAACTTGTATAACAAATATACCTCAACATAAGCATCAAAACCAGCTTCTTAATCACAAATTTAAAATAAAAACATCACATCCTCTCACTTATTTAAACATATAGCTTAAGATTAAACAAAAGTATGTCAAGTAATTATCACCAGCTTCTTATCCAGTAATTTTGACATAGATTGTTAATATAACATATCGCTTATTTAATTCTGTCTTCGAGATCGTTTCTGGTTATCGTGCTGAGGTTAGTTTCAGCTCTATTTCTTTTCAATTTTTCGTGTTATTCGCTTTACATGGTTACTGGAATCTTGAATTTTTCCCTTTTTAAATTTTTTTTTGGGGATTGAACATGGGTTTGTGCTTATTAAGTGTATTAGACAGTACTTTTTAATTCACTCAGCCAATTTCATAGAAACAAAGAAATTCCTCATTTCCATAGACACTGCATTGTCAAAATCGATTCAAATTTTTCATCAGAATCAATAGCCTTACCCCGCAACCAATTGAATCCATAAAGAGCATAAATCCACCAAAAAATTATAAAAGATCAACAAACTTAAATATCAAATAAAACGACGTCAAAATGTTCAAATTACCTGCAATTTCCGTTGGCGAATCAACCCATTAGGAACATTGGAATGCTTCTCAATCGCCTCATCCTCCGGGATCGCATCGAGCATCCTATGCCTCGAGCCCTTCCTCCTCGGACTCACCTGTATCGTCTTCGTCAAAATCACCGGTACACCTCCACAACAACCGGCAATATAGACCTCAATACTCGGCGCTGAAATCCCAAGCTTCGGCTGAAAAAACGCCGAAGAACCCGATCCTATCGCCGTATAATAATCCATACTCCACCCTCTCGCATCGCTCTCATTATTATTCCAAGCGGACTCCAACCTCTCCAGCGACCCACACAAAACCATGTCCTTGTCCTGAAACACCTCGAATTCAATGCTTCCGGTAACGCGCACGCTGTCCGTGCTCACGTAAGTTACTTCCGATGATTCCTTGTTAAGCCGATCCCGTCGTAGGGTCAGCGATGCCAAGTCGTTTGCGGGGACACGTGAGCCGTTGATTTCAAGGGACACGCCCATCTCGCGTCGCACGTGGCAGAGGGTGAGGTGGTCGGGCACGCTGGAGATGACGCAAGGCGTGATTCGCACATAAAAGAGTCTGATTTCAAGCCACGCTGAATTGGGTATGAGGGGATAGGAATTCGCGCGTTCATGAGATTCTTGGTGATCCATTCAAGGTCTTCGAGGAATAAATTAAACTCAGAAACTGTGTTTGCGAAGAAATCAGAGTTTTCGAAACATCGAGACCGGGAAATTTTGGTTTAGAATTCGAGAAAATCTCAGAAATTTGAGGAATGAGATGCTGTACTTACGTGAAACTGATCGATGTGGGAAATTAGGGTTTCGTATTCTTGCATTCAGGAATTGGAGAGTGGGTTTTCTGTTTCTGATTTTTTAAGGGTTGTCGAGATTTTTTCTCTCTTTTGTTGTGTAAAAGAAGGCGACGACGGAGTCAGAAACGAGTGAGGGATAGAGGGAGGACAACTAGACATTTGAGTTACACGTGTCTTCTTATACTGTGCATGACGGGTTTGAAACTATTGCATTTTACACGCAGTTTCGAGGACGTTGTTTCCACCCTTAATTTTTTAAAAATAAGAATAAACCCATATATTTCAGAAAATAACGAAAACCCCTTGATTTTAGAAGACGTTCGTAGGATCTCCTATTCTCTTATGCAAAATACTAATATCCCTATTTGTCGTACTTGAGCCATAAAACGGGAACTAAAATCACTCCAAATATATAWAWAAAAAAATATATATATATATATATACATATTTTTCTTTTTTTTTTTTAAAGGTATGTAATAAATTTTTCATTTATTAATTTATAAAAGATGACGTAATATTACTTAACTTAACGTATGTCTTAAAAGTATAATCAAATCTTTAAAAATTTATATATTTTTTTTATTTATATTAATCATTAATTTATAAATTTTTTATTTTAAATTTTATATTAAATTAAATATTTCATAATTTTTATAATTAAAAATATACTAATGACTTTACGAAATAGATTTTGCGTCACAAAAGAGTTCTCTCTAATATCCTTAAAATTAAGAGTAAAATCTACTTGTGTAACTACACCATTCATTTATAATATGACGTTACACCAAGTTGTCAGAGAATTGTTGTATAAATTGATTTTATGCTGCATTTTTAGCCCTCGTTAATGGGTCTTTACCTGTGAATGGCTGTAAGTTTGCATGAGCTTGCTACAGGGTTTACTGAAATTCCTCTACTAGTTTTATGCAACATCTACCGTGATCTGTTGATCATCTATTTTTAATTTCTGATGTGAAGTTTTTTGGCAACATTCAATTCAAATAATAGAACTCCTCTTTCCTTACTAAGGGAGCCATTATGGACCATGTTTTGCCTGCTGCCATGCAATGGAAAAGCAGGCCATGTAAATCAAGCAAATAATATGCATCTGTTTACTGGGTTCCTGTTGTTTTAATTGAAAATATGCATCTGTTTGATAAATTGCTTCATGTAGTTAGTATGTTCAAAGATGTAGATCTCATACACAAAA
>JANKKB010011956.1:0-14774 GCA_026225775.1 Bursera palmeri
TTGTTGAGAAGATGAGATCATTGTTGACTTTCTTTTGAAATATCTCTCCATACTATTTCAAAAAAAGCAAACAATAATAGATTATTACTTGATGATAAAAATGCAAAAAATAAATTATATGCTCAATATAAAATAAACTAATATTTATAATAATTTTAAACATGAAAGTTAAATAGATAAACTTAAATTGAGAATTAAATTAAACAAGAACTTAAACAAGACCGTCGCCTATGATTTAATCAATCTTAGATGTATTTCGCACTCTTATGAGAAAAAAATATTACCACGTTGTTTTAGAGTTTTGATGCATAAAATAATGGTAATAAGCGAGTAAATTAATGAGAGGAGACGAGATTGATCTTTAGATGGAGTTGTGTTGTTTGGAAGAGATTTAGAGGAGGAAGAATAATGCTTGCTGGCAGCGGAGGCACAGGCATAGGTCAAAAGTAGGTAAGCAAAGAAATCTTTTTTAACAAATTTAAAAGTAATCGGTCATGACATTAATTATAGAAAGAGAGGGCAAAGAAGTCAATCGGGAGGCTGGTAAAAGTAATAAAAATAGAGGGCAGCTGGGAAATTTTGTTAAAAAAAATAAAAGTCAAGTGGGGTCATTTGACCCCACATGACCCCACGTGAGTCCGCCGGTGATGACTATTGTATGGCTATAGTTTTTTTTTTTTTTTACTTTTTATTATTTTAATATTAAATTAATAAATATTTTTAATTATTTTATTTCAACTAATTTTAATATCATAATTTTAAATATATAATTTAAAGTAACTTAAATATTAATAATTATAATTTTTTTTAACAAAACTATACATATTCTAATATTTGAATTGAAAATTAGATTTTAAAAATCAAATTGGCCAAACATATATGCATAATATTTAGATAATAAAACACTTTTGAAAAAATTAATACTTTGACAAATTAAATTATTTTAAAAATTTTATTTATAATAAATTTCATCTTATTTAAATATTAATAAGCTTCTACTTTATTACATTAAAATTTTATTGTTTTAAATTTTGTCCACCAACTTTTTGGCAAAGTAGTCATTTTTTGACTATATATATACAATACCATTATACAGTTTCAACTTTGTCAAATTGTAAACTTCATTTTAAGAAAACCATATAACAAACTAATTATATGCTTGAAATAATTGACTAGCAATTTGGTCTACTGTTCTTAAAATATATAAAATTAGGAAAATAAATAAAATTATTAATACAGATATTATTATCTATTTAATATTATCATTTTCTATTATTTAATTATAGGGTATTCTAAGAATAAAAATTTTGAATATCTTGTGGACATTTTCTAAATTCTAAAATTCTAAATTTTAATAAGATGATGTAAGAGATATGATGTATTAATCATATAATAATTTCACATCTATTTGTATTAATATATAAATGGACGGTTTTAAAATTTTATTATAATAATCATTAAATCACCTAAAAATCCTTTTAATTAACAAGTTATTTAAAATTTTTAATATTTTTTATTATAAAAATACACAATTTTCTACCTTTTAACATATATGATCAGTGCATATGTAAATACTATCTTCAATAAACTTCTAAATATAGGAGTACTAAAAAGTAATTAAAAGAGTAATTTTGTGTTTAAATTTCAAAATTTAGGACCCCATGACGTTTCAAAAACCTTCATAAACCCCCCAGACGTCAGTAGCTTTGTCAAACTTAATTATAAGTGATGAAATGTCTGATACACCCTCAAAGAAATACATCAAGTGCACAAAAGTAAAAATTGTTTTACTATTTTTGGGGGTAAATACATAGACACCCCTAAGGTTTGATCTAAATAACAAACTCACCCCTGTTATTCGTAAAGTAACATAAAGACCTATATTTTGATATTTTAAGTAACATTAAAACCCCTATTTTTATATGTCAAGACCCCCATGTTTTCCAATTCTAGGGGTGTCTATGTTACTTTATTAATAATAGGGGTAAGATTGTTACTTAGGTCAAACATCGGGGGTATCTATGTATTTACCCCACTATTTTTTCATCCAATCAAAATTCGGAAAGGGTATGATTTTTAACTAAACCCACTACTTTCTATCCCAAATCCCTCAAATCTCTACAATCACTTGCCTATACAATTCCTTCATAAATATTTGAATCCCTCTCACACCAAGAAGTCTTCAAATCTCTCTCAACAATGACCAACGCTCCCTTATTGTTGTTAACCACGACTAGTTTTGTCATGAGGCAAGTTGTTTGGCGATAGAATATACGATAGGCAAGGGCACAAATGAGAAGGCTAGCTGGGATTGTGCATTGGGGGGCGTGCTGGTTGATTGGGGTTATGATTTGCTAAGAAGGTTCAATAATCATTTCGCTGAAACACAAAAAAGAAATCATTCGTCAGATTATTGAACATTGTCTTGATGTCAAATTAATGGCTTAAAATATTTGAAACTACTCCATTGAGAAGACTTGAGCTTCTTAGAGAGTTAAGGGCAATTTCTTTTTTCGAAAACAAAGACTTTTGTGGTCATAGACGGCGAATAAACAATCGACATCTTATTTATTGATGACGAGATGACTCGACAATGAATAACTTCAAATCTTCTATAGAGAATAGATGGAAGATATAGAAAGTTAAAAGAGGATGAACAATTGCGAGTTTTTTTATTTTATAAATTATATTAGAAAATTACTAACTTATCCTTGTAAAATTTTACTTTAAGTGAAGTTCCCTGATACATGGGGGTTTAGTGCATGTATCTCTGGAAATCTTGGGGGGACTTTTGAACTTAATATAAGTGGGTTCGATTTATAGACAAGGAATATTTTAGTTGACCAATGTTGTCGAACCGAACCGCACCGTACTGTAGTAAGACGATGACAGATTAAAATAGTAAAAGATAGGACAACATTTATGGGAGTAATTTCCTTATTTAAGTAAGCCACACATTGTGGATATTGTTAAATAAAGTGTATTTTATCAAAAAAGAAAAAAAGGGTCCAAATCCAACGACGACAATCACAATAAATACTAAGAATTGTGAGCCATGTATTTTTGATAACGAAAATTACAACCAGTGAGTGACCAATATGTGGGACCCACCATACCAAACCAACAAAGGCCAACGCAACGCAACAACCAAACGAAGAAAAGAAAAGCGAGAGAGAGAAAGAGATAGCGGCTTTTGTGACGACCGTAAAGCCGTGAGGGGCGAATGGAAACGTGGCTTATTTTGATTGGTAAAGGCTAACAAATACGGGTAGGTGGACCCCATTCGGCCGTAAAGAGCATATCTGCAGCCATACATTAATTTTTTTTTTTCTCTTTTTTTTAGCCCTTTATCGCCTCATTACTTGCAACTTATTTTTTCCTACCAGATATTGGCTATTGAGACACTGTCAAAGTTCCCGACCTTTCATTTTGTTGGTTTATCCCAAATAATAATTAAAAATAACTATTAAATGAGTGATTTTATCTATATAAAATTAACAATCTTAACCTCCAAGTGTCATTATAAAATTCCTCTTTATAGAACTATTTTGCCTTGAAATTCTTTTAATAACCAAAAAAAAAAAAATTCTTTGTTAACATAATTAATTTCATATAATTTGATGTCTTATAATTTTATTTGTCCATAAATATTCTTTCTTCACTAGTTATCACTTTTTATTATAATTTCATGAATTATTGAATTATGTTAAGATTTTTTTATTTATTTAATTTTATTTCAGTTTTTAAGAATATGTAAATTTTTTAAATTAATTAAAATTAAAATTACCTTTTTAATAATAATAATAATAATAATAATAAATCTTACGAAGGGTAGGGAACCGATCCTTATTCTCCATTTAATCCGACCAAAAACATCAAAAGAAAAAAATGAAGAGGATGTGGCTAGAAATTTTTGGGATTAAATAAAGGTAGTCCAACGAGAAACGAGTGGTCTGGAACCATCCATATCCGTTCCTTCTCTCGCTTTCAAAAGTACACGTGGCGTTGCTTATAAAGAAGGGCGGCAAGTGGCGATGACGTGGCGAAAAGTGCAGGGAAAGTCACCTGAGAGCTGCTGCTGCTCCCTCTTTCTCTCATCATCATCCTCATTGTGGGCTATAGATATTTTAAATTTTCTACTCGCACAAAAATATCATTCAACTTATCTCNTACACTTCTTGAGAGTACAATTTGTCTCTCTACTCGCTATTCTGGCCAATAATCACTGCTGCTTTAATTTGTCGTGGCTTGTATTAAACCTCGCAGGTTTGGAAAGGTCCCATGACGCTTTCAGTCAAAAACGTATTTAAAAGTTATTTATTATTGTGAAAAGTGGAAAAAAATTAAAGTAGAATTTTTAAACGTAGAATTTTTTTTTTTTTGTCTTTGAATGAAATATCAATTCTAGTGACGGTTTGGTTAAAAATCTTTATTCATGGATANTAATTATATCTAATTTAGGTAATAAATTAAATTTTATATATTTATTTTTTAAAAATAAATATAATATCATTATAATCATATATAAAACCAAATGTTAATTTAATAATATTATTAGATGAATACTATGATATAAAATTATTTTTAAAAATAAGAAGTATAACTTTGATAATAATCATGTGAATATAAAAAATTAAATTAATAAAATGTTAAAATACAAATAAAATATTGATGAAGTGATGATAGTATTTTGAGGAGATTTAATATATAAATCCGATAAATAACTTATTTAATATAGATCATACTCATTCATTAATTAATTTTAATAATTAAAAATTTTTAAAAAATTAGGTGTGAGTTGGATTAATAGAAGAAAAAAATAAAACTAAATTTCATGCATTTCATATTTTGATAGTTAATCAAAATAAGTATTTTATAAAAAAAAAATTTGAAACTTTCTTCGTAATATTATATATTAACATAAGTTACAGGAACAATAAATTAGGTACATTTTTTTTTGTCTTATAAAAATCAACAAAAAAATATATTCTAAAAAAAACAATAAAGTTATAAGGACTTGGTTTTGATAGTTGGACATTATTCATTCAAATGAACCGAAATTTAATTTGATATAAAATGTTAAAATTTATTGGGAAAAATATAAATATTAGAAAAAAAATTATAATTTAGATGAAACGAATGAACAATTAAACATTGTAAGAAAAAAGGGTGACGTGGAGAGGAGAAAGAGGCGAGTGAAAGTCTCGAAAACATTAAACACATGGGGAGGGTGCGAGTATCGCTCCCGTCTAAATTGCTGAATTTCTCCAACCGAATTAAACACGCTGCGTAATAAAAAGCGGGGAGAGAGAGAAAGACACGACAAACCCCGCCACGTGTTAAGACAGTCTTTCGACGTGAGCCACAAGATTGTATCTCTATTTCTCGAGCTTTCTATCATAGCATTGAAAATTAAAATTTCCAAAAAAGCCCAACTGATGTGGCACCCTCGTCTTTCTCCTTTCCCCTTTCTCAAAGCCTCTTTGTACTAGTATTAATTTACTCTTCTCTGTTCCTCTCCAGCTCCAGTTACTTCTCTTCCCAACATTTATTTTCTTTTTTTCCAAGTTTTGTTTTTTCGAGAAAATTCTCTGGTCCTCTGTTTCGTCTCAATTGGCGTCTTTTGGGAGTTGTTTGAACCTGAAAGTCAATGATTTGAAGAAACAAGTGAATACGATAATGGCTTTGTTATGTTTTGCTTGATTCTGCATGCACAGGCTTTTCTTGAGGAGGAGTTGAACAGAAGGAGATATTGATGCTTTCTCTAGCCATGGCGTTTCAAGTATGTCCCCAATTTTCTTCCTTTTATACATGTATATATATATATTTAATCTTCAAATCGGTAGAAGAAGCAAAAGAGGTAGACATAGATGATCGGAAAATGGAAACTGGGTGGTTTCTACTACCTTCGTTATAGATCTTATAGGCTGAAGAAATTTGGGTTGCTTATAAGTTATACCCCACCAATTCGTAGGATAATAATTATTAGGAGTATTGTTGCGTTCAAGCAGCTTTAACTTCACTTTTGTAGCTTGTGGGTATTGTTACTTTAGCTGTTAAGAGAAGATCTATTTTGCTTGCCCAATTATCTTTAAACAAATTCCCTATTGGGCGCAGGAAAAGAAAAATCTCAAAATGAAGTTTTGAGAACACAAAAATTCACAAGGAATTCTATATATATCTTGTTTCTTGTTTAGTTCTTTCATACGATATTGAATCTACAGGTGATATATATCTACGTTACTGGCCGGTAACATTTCTGAGCGAGTAACAACTTTTAGATCGTGGTCAAACTAGTGAAAACTGGGTGATTGACCATTTTGTTATATTGCTGAAGGGGATTAGATATATTTTTACTAAATATTTCTCTTTCTTACTAGTTCTTTGTAACTTTGGTATGTTCTCTGATTGTCAAGTTGCTGGAAAGTGTAGTAATGTCTCTTGTCTTCCCCTTTGCGTTTATAGGATCAATATGGAGGTACTAATTCAGGCTTGCTTCTTCCTGATGGCAATGGAATTGCATCAAGTTCTGGTTTACATAATGTAACTGCTTACGAGATGAAGGATCAATTCTCTTGTGGAAGTGATTATGCCCCCAAGGTTTGTCTTGGTTTTCCCTTAGGTGTTGTGCTTGTGTTTCCATTTCCAAGAAAATTAATCGGAGATCCCCAGTAACTCTTACCTTTTAATTTCGTTCTGTTTTAATCAGGCAAGGAAACCATACACAATTACAAAACAAAGAGAAAGATGGACAGAAGAAGAGCATAAGAAATTCCTTGAAGCTCTGAAGCTCTATGGTCGGGCTTGGCGGAAGATAGAAGGTGATTTGAGTGAGCCATTATTATGTTTCAATGCTTGTCCTCATTGTCCTATATATGTATAAAAAAACATCCTTCTGTATCCTCAACAGAACATGTTGGCTCAAAGACTGCAGTTCAGATTCGAAGCCATGCTCAGAAATTCTTTACTAAGGTTTACTGCTCTTATTCCAGTATCCATTATACCATATTGATATGCTATATACTAAGTAAGTTGAATATTGAGTGAACCCACCCAGAGCATGTAATGATTTTATAAGGCTTCATTGGCTCATGTATAACTTAATGTTATTCTTAATGATTTTATAAGGTTTCATTGGCTCATGTATAACTTAATGTTATTCTTACTCTGTTTTGCCCATTTTGTAGGTTGTACGGGAGTCAAGTGGCAGCAACATAAGCCCAATAGAAACCATTGAAATTCCTCCTCCTCGACCAAAAAGGAAACCTATGCACCCTTACCCTCGTAAATTGGCATGTCCAATTGTCAAAGATGTTCCAAATACAGAGCTGCCTAGGAGGTCTTTATCTCCAACTTTATCTGTTTCGGAACTAGAAAACCAATCTCCAACATCAGTGTTATCTGCTGTTGGTTCAGACACTTCTGGTTCCTCTGATTCAAATACACCGAATGGCAGCTTATCACCAGTTTCATCTGTTGAACCTATCCACTCTGTTGGGTTAAAGCTTACTCATCCCAATTCTTCTCCTGAAGAAAATGGAACCCCATCACCTGTCCCTGTAACTGGTGGTTCAGTTCCTGATGAGCAGTCACCCACGGTACTAACCCACCCTTATAACCTCCGGCTTTTGACCAACACTGTTAATATTGGAAAAACTTTTTTTGTTTTTTTGACATTCTTCTACTGTTTCTGTCGGTTAGGATGTCTTGAAACTTGGTTTGTTTCCCCAAGAATATGCTAAAGAAGTTTCTCTTGAGGAAGCATCTACCCGGAGCCTTAAGCTGTTTGGCAGAACTGTATTAGTCACTGGATCCCACAGACCATCTTCTCCGACTGTGGGGACTAGTAAATCATTTCCTTCAGACATGAATGAAGGGAAACCTCTGGAATTATTGCCATTGTCATCTGGGAATACAAAATGTGCTTGGAGTCATTTGCCTGATGCAGCTTCTGGAGCTCCCTATTGCATGCAATTCCCTGATCAAAACTCAAATCTGGTTGAACCTTCTTCATGTGCTCCTTTACCATGGTGGATGCTTTATGGTAGTATACCATTTTCACTCTCTCCATACCATAAGCAGGAGCCACTAAAGATGCATTTGGATTCTAGTCTTCAAGAAGTCCAGGATAAAGAATTCCAGATGGAAGGATCTTCGACTGGCTCAAATTCCAAATCAGTAAATCAAGAGGACAATGTTGATAAAAATTCAGACTTTGAAACTCAAAGTTGCCGACTACCTTTCGACAAGGAGGAAAAGGAGCCAGATATTATTTTCGAGCTTAAACCAAGTGAAAAATCAGCCTTCTCTGTAATAAAATCAAGCCCTGGGAAATGTATGAAAGGGTTTGTTCCATATAAAAGGTGCATGGCAGAGAGAGAGACTAATTCATCAACAATTACCGGCGATGAGAGGGCAGAGAAAAGAATCCGACTCACTTCCCGATGATGCATAATTGCTAGAGCTTCCTTCATTAGCAGATAGGTATCATCTTAATAGGTTGAAAAATTAATTCAGGTGCAGTTAACGTCTGAATAGTGGGTTGGTTCAGCTTCAGCTTCTGGCTGACTTGGAGTGAAAAGAGAATCAGCCATTCTCTGCTACTTTGCAAGTCACAGTCTTGCTAGTTTTTCAACCCGACTGTTCAATTCCACAATCCTCATGTGCTTGTATGTTCCATATTTTGTGTGGCCTTGTGCACCTTAAGAGACTAGCATTTATATTCTCTTTAATTCTTTTTTTCTTTTTTTTTTTTTTTACTTCCTTTGAAATGTGAATTACCTAGCCACTAATTTTGTTTTATCTTTTTGTATAATACCCACGTTTAATTTCCTCCTGATGAGTTAATGTACAAGTATGTTCAAGTACTTGAACTACATAAGCATATACTCCTCATCTTCTACTTTTTGCTTTTGGTGATATAGCTTGCTCAGTGGAAATTTCTGAGGAATGATAGGGAAGTTATGGTTTGCTTTTCTATTTCATCAGCACGTTTTCCTCCTACACATTACTCTCTCAATTCATAGGCTTGGAGAACCAACCTCCTTGTGAGAGCTGATATTCATGTTTTCTGTTGCTTTGGCCCCAGATCTTCGTTTTTTATTGGTTCATAATCATTTTTGGATCAGGGTTTAAGAGTTACCTTGGGTCATGATTTGAGGGTCAAGACTGATCTAAAAAATAATCCAATCCAATTAATAAATTAGCATGGTTGTGAATGGCCTATTTATTTAGTACAGTGGAGATATATATGTAAAAATATAAAGTTTCAGGGATTCAATGGAGTTTTATAACTCAGTGGTGTAATTATAAAAGTTAAAGTTTAGGGATTATATGAAAAAAGTAAAAGCTTAGGGATAATATTATAAATAATGAAAGGAGTAAAAGAAAATGGAGAGAAAGATATTTAACATTTCTTTCTTCTTCTGTTTTAGGATACAAATTACAAAGAAAGGAGGTTACTATTTATAGGTAGTTTTTTTTACTATTTATTAAGTAAAATTATATAAATATCTTTTACTATTTATATTATTACTTACACAATCGTTCTTATAATTTGCGTATTCGCTTATACAATATTTATAATAATTAAGTGATGGGATTTACTGTAATTAATTGATAGACTCATTACAATTAATAATTTATAGCATTCTCTCTTGAAGATCACCACTTAATTAATTGTATTTACATTGTTGAGGAAAAACTCAGAGAGAAAAAAACCAAAGCAAGAAATACAATTAGTGGTATTGGACGTGTTTCATACTGCGTTATTAAAAATCTTACTAGAAAAATTCAGTGGAACAAAACCTGATCGAAGGGAAAAAGAATACAGTGCACATAATATCCAAAAATACTCTCCCTGGTATATGCTCCCCTTGATCATGACAAAAATAATATATTAATCTAGTTGCTTGCTGAGCCGCTGCATACTGATCTTATGTATCAATATTTCAAATGTTGATGTCGGCAATGTCTTGTGAATAAATCTGCAAGATTATCATTTGAACAGATCTGTTTTACATTTATCTGTTTACCTTCTTGTAGTTCATGCATGTAGAAGAATTTTGAAGAAATATGTTTTGTTCTGTCTCATTTGATATAACCTCTTCGGACTTAAGTAATACACGCTGCATTATCTTCATATATAATAGTAGGAGGATCAATGGTAGTAGATAACTTGCATGAACTCTGGATGTGATGAATTACAGATCGTAACCATATACACTCTCGGTTGGTCTCATGCAATGCTAATATTTCAGCATGGTTGGATGAAGTTGCAACCAGATTCTGTTTAGTCGATCGCCATGAAATTGCAGTCCCATTATATGTAAAAGCATATCAAATTTGTGATCGAGCTTTACGGAGATCAGATAGATAACCAGCATCAGCATATATAATCAAATCAGGATTTTTAAAAGGTTCATAGGAAAAGAATAATCTCAAATCAGTAGTTCCTCGTAGATAACGAAAAACATGTTTAATTCCATTCTAATATCGTTTAGTAGGTGCAGAACTAAACCTTGCTAATAAATTGACTGCAAATGCAAAATCTGGTCGAGTATATTGTATCAGATACAATAATGCACCTATAGCATTCAAATATGGTACTTCAGGACCAAGTATCTCTTCATCATCCTCTTTAGAACGAAATGGATCTTTCTTAGGATCTAATGATCTAACAGCCATCGGGGTACACAATGGGTGAGCCTTATCCATGTTAAACCGTTTTAATATCTTTTCGGCATATGTTGATTGATGAACAAATATTCTATCAGTTGGGGCCCAAATCTTTCATTTCAAATTCTCTTTTCAAATACTTAGCAGCATCTTGGATCTCTTCTGGAGTTCCAATTAAATTCATGTCATCGACATATACTGTCATAATGGCAAAACCTGATTCTAATTTATTTATAAACACACAGGGGCATATGGGATCATTAATATATCCTTTGTTTATCAAATATTTACTAAGACGTTGATACCACAATCTTCTAGATTGTTTCAATCCATATAAGGATCTTTGTAATTTAAGTGAATACATGCTCCTTGGTTTTGTGTTAATTGCTTCTGATAGTTTAAATCCTTCAAGGAGTTTCATGTATATGTCAGTATATATTTTACCATATAGGTAAGCAGTAACCACATCCATAAGGCGCATGTGAAGTTTTTCTAATACTGTCAAACTAATCAAATATTTGAAAGTGATCACATCCATTACCTGGGTATATGTCTCATCAAAATTAATACTTAGTCTTTGAGAAAAACTCTGAGCTACAAGACGGGCTTTATATCTGGCAATCTCATTTTTTTATTTCATTTTTTAGTAAATACTCATTTATATCCAACGGATTTAACGTCTTCAAGCGTTAGAACTATAGGTTCAAAAACTTCACGTTTAATCAGAGAAGTCAATTCTGCCTGAATTGCTTCCTTCTATTTACGTCAATCATGCCTTTGTCTACATTCATCTACTGTACGTAGTTCATAATCATTATTCATAATTTAAGTGGCTACAGTAAATGAAAAATTTTGTCAATGACCATTTCATCACGATTCTATATATAATTAACATAGATCTCCTCATTTTTAATCACACGTGCTTCTTTAATAGTTTACGCCTCTCTAGGGGCTTGTGCCTTTTCAGGGGCTCGTGCCTCTTCTAGGGCTATTATCTCTTCAGGAGATAAATAAGATGATGTGGAATCTTTAATTCGATCTTTATTTCCAAAAAGATTATTATAAGTCACTTTTCTTTTTCGGTGGACAATATCTTTTGATACAAGAGGTCTATTACGCTTCTAGCGTATAGTTGATTGATTATTTACTATTTTAAGGAGGATTTGTTCTTCAGGAACATTAATTCTTGTTGGTATATTAGCAGCATGTATATGCGACTTGTTACTTTTGCTGCATCAGTAAAAGCATCCGACATATGATTCGCTATATTCTAAAGATGTATCAGTCTTTGTACCTCATTTTCACATTGAGAAGTGCGAGAATCAAAATGAGACAAAGTGGCTACATTCTAAGAAAGTTGTTGCCTACCTTCAGGAGGCATTTTCTTTTCCCTCAATGGTGGAAACACTGTCTCATCAAAGTGACAATCTGTAAATCATACACTAAAAAGATCACCCGTTAAAGGCTCCAAATATCTTATTATAGAGGGTGAAATATAACTCACATAAATCTCCGATCGACGTTAAAGTCCCATTTTTGTCTGCTTTGGGGGAGCAATGGAAACTCGTACAACACAACCAAAAGTTCTTAAATGAGATATATCAAGTTTTTGTCCAAGTATAAGTTGTAATGAAGAATATTCATGATAAGCAGTGGGTCTCAATCTAATCAATGATACAACATATAAAATTACATGGCCCCAGGCAGAAGTTGGTAACTGTGTTCTCAACAATAAAGTACGTGTCATTATTTGTAATCGCTTTATGAGTGATTCTGCCAAACCATTTTTAGTATAGATATGTGGTACAGGATGCTCAATGTCAATTCCTATGGACATGTAATAATATTCAAAAGTCTTTGATGTAAATTTACCAACATTATCCAGACGAATTGATATAATAGGATGGTATAAAAATGTGTCCGTAGTTTAATAATCTGAGCAAGTAATATAGTAAATGCAACATTTCTATTTGATAACAAACAAACATGTGATCATCTTGCAGAAACATTAATAAGGACCATGAAATAACGGAATGGTATATTCGATTGGGTGAATAGGCCCACATATATCTCCTTGAATTCTTTGTAAAAATGATGGGGATTCATGACCAATCTTGAAAAGAGATGGTCTTATAATTAATTTCCCTTGTGACCAAGTAGTACAAGTAGTCTCATTGGACAAAAAAATCTTCTGATTCTTTAATGGATGTCCATTTGTATTTTTAATAATCCTACGCATCATTGTTGATCTTGGATGACTAAAACAGTCGGGCCAAAGCATAAAAGTTTTAGGATCATTGAACTTCTGGTTCATGACTACATAGGTTTCAATGGATCTTATATATGTATAATATAAGCTAGATGAAAAAGTTTGAAGTTTTTCTAATATTTGTTTCTGGCCTGTAACAATTGAAGTAATGTAAAGAAATTCTTCATTATTATCACATATTGTCTTAATAAAAAATCCATTAAGCCTTATATCTTTAAAACTAAGCAAATATCTTCTGGATTTGCTAGAGTATAAGGCCTCATTAATATATAATTTGTGCCGCTTGCTAACAGGATATTGGCTCTTCCAAAGCCCTCAATCAGGTTCACATACCCTGATATAGTATTAACTTTAGCTTCAAGTAAAGATAAATTTAAGAAATACTTCTTATCTCTCAAGATGGTATGTCTTGTTACACTATCGATTAAACATATATCTCTATCTCTTCTGGAGACAGGTGACACACATCTGATGTCCATACCCTTTTAAATAAAAATTTATATTAGATGAAATTCATAAAAACGTATTATAACAAAAAGTTCATTAATAAATAACAAAAGTACAATAAAAAGAAGACATCACAAAGGAATACATAGTTTGCTTAGATATTGCTATTACCTACTATATGTCATCAAAAAAACTGATACATCAAGATTTCTATTATCAGTAGGTTGATCAATAAGATTTATTTTCAAACCTTTGCCTTTATTCTTTATAGAGGCTTGGTATAAGTGCACAAGATGCTTGGGCGTACGACAGGTACACGACCAATGTCCCTTAGCATCACATCTGTAACAGGTGCTTTCATTTATTTTATTTGGTCTGATTTATGGACCTTTTCCCTTTTCTTGCTTAGGCTCAGGTCTATTCCACTTCAGGTGGTTTTTGAGATTCTTTGAGGGACCACCTCTGAATTGAAATTTCTTTCTACCCCGACCACGTCTGTTATAATTACTATGGCTATTAGATGCAACATTCACTTTAGGAAATGTTGCTAAGCCAGTTGCAGCATTTTCTTCTGGAAATGGTGTATATCCAGTAGGACAAAGATGGTGGTTCTTTAGCAGGATTTCACTATTTTGCTCCGCAATTAAAAAGCATAATATTAGTTCAGAATACCTTTTAATGTTACGTTTTCGATATTGCTGCACCAGGATCATATTGGAAGGAAGAAACGTAGATAAAGTTCTTTCTAGCATATCCTCCTCGGTGATAGTTTGCCCACAGTATCTCAGTTGAGATACAATTCTGAACATGACTGAATTATATTAATCGATTATTTTGAAATCCTGTAGCCTCAAATTATTCCATTGAAATCTAGCCCTTGGCAACATTATGGTCTTTTGTTTATTAAATCTTTCCTTCAGATTATTCCAAAGAATCAATAGATCAGTAATACTGATATATTCAGATTTCAATCTTTGAATAAGGTGATGGCATAAAAATATCATAGCTTTAGACTTATCCTACAGGGATGCAATACTTCCTTCTTTGATTGTGTCTCCAAGACTCATGGAGTTAAGATATAATACGACGTCTTCCTTCCCATTCATAATAGTTGTCTCCATTATGAAAAAGTGGTTCAAACTCATGTTTTACTAAATTTGACATTTTAGCAGTTGCATATTGATCACGTTCAAAATTAACCTTCGGCTAAACGGTTGTTGTAGTATAGCTTTAGGTATCGAATTCATAGGGAGGAAAATACATCAACAAAAAGGTTTAACGATTAAATCAAAATAAGATTGGTTTATGATGATGATCGACAATAATGATAATAACAAGGCTTCGAGGTTCACTTAATTGTTTTGTTTAAATGTTACCAACT
>JANKKB010011957.1:0-16413 GCA_026225775.1 Bursera palmeri
AATTAATCAAGTAATTTGGTTGTCTTGGTCAATACCAGAGTTGAAAATAAAAATCAGAAACTATGGGTGAAAAGAACAAAAAAGAGCACCAAAGGAAAATATATGATCATAAGTTAATTTGTAAATAAAATCAAAGATAATATAAAGAAAAGATCATGCTCACGTTTCATTCTCTTACGGTCAGATTTCCCAAAACGTCGAGAAGAAGACTTTGGTTGGCTTTTTGCATCAGACTCGTCACGCCATCCATTTTTTTCACCAAATTTCCGTATTGGGTTATCATCCTAGGTAGAAGTAAAAATCCATGCACATATTAGTGCCAAGACATGGAGAGCTATAATTTTAAGCAGATAGCTAAGGGATGAAAAACAAATTTTAAGCTACCATATCAAGAAGTAAGATCTGTGCAGCGGATCCTGCATGTCTACAGTCAGAAGAGTTTAAGAAACTCGTAAGGGTATATCTGAGCATCCCATCATATTTAAAATGTGACCTATCGTGTATTACATAACATTTTATGTTATTAGGATTTCTTGTAAAGGCAACCATTCAATATCTAAAACGGCTACTAATTTTTCCCTCAGAGGATATATATATTTAAATCATGGATTTCTGCACTCAGATCCTAGGTAAAATAAATCATTGTTAGGCCATTAAACTTTTACGAGGCCACTAATCATGTTTTATGAGAATGTGACAGCAAACTAACTAACATCTCAAATGTATATTTGCCTCCAGTCACATGCTATAAGATTTCAACAGCTGAAAAAAAAAATGGAGAACATTTGAGACGATTTTAGGGCTTTTGTCTCCAGAATCCTAGTCCAAATAAATAAAAGAAGAAAAATCTTAATACTCAATGCATTATTTCCCCACCAAACAACTAAATTTAGTTCATAAATATGCAGCAAAATCTTTTATTTCTCTTTTTTGAAAATTTGAGAGAGAAGTAGACTCAAAATAATAACAATTTAAGCAGCAATTCACGTTCACCACTTTGATCTTATGTCTACAACATGATTTAAAATTTCATAAATTAAACGGAGTCTGCAACTATCCAAACCATTACAATAAAATAATTTTGCCTCAAGCTATTCTTCTACATAAGATAAGATCAGGGTTTAAATTAAACAACATAGCATGGCCCAAAATGGGTATAGTAGAAAAATTCACCTGAAATGAAATTTTTGAAGACCCACTTCCGAAGAGAAGGTCTTTTAGAGCTCGATTTGCATCAGCACGCTTTTGACGTATTTGATATCTTACAAAATTCTGTTTTCAATGTTCATAGTGTCAGGAAAATATTATGTGTAGGGTCAGGAGAGGGGGCGGGTGAGCATGCAATGAGTTCATTAAAGGTCATTAAAGAACTCCATTCTACATAAGTCCTAAAAACAAATGAGAAATTGCAAACCTTAGTTGGTTGTTGAGCTCTATTCACATCCTGCAAAAGCATTTGATCTATTAGACATTCTGATAGAAGGTAAGCAAGGTAAAAACAATTTTTCACCATATGTCATTTTAGCAAGGTTATTGAATAGACTTTGAGAACTAGAATCAATCAATAATTATACATTATCGAAGTTCCAAGGAAGGAATAAGTTGCAAACAGAATACACCAAGACAACCTAACTTGTACTTTTCTAATTCCTATGCAACATAGACTAATGCTAAAAGGGACAATTTCAAATACTACCCTCATGTTTTGGTCTAATATCAGGCGGAAAGCAAGTTTGGAATTTTAATCAACAAGANAAAACAATTTTTCACCATATGTCATTTTAGCAAGGTTATTGAATAGACTTTGAGAACTAGAATCAATCAATAATTATACCTTATCGAAGTTCCAAGGAAGGAATAAGTTGCAAACAGAATACACCAAGACAACCTATCTTGTACTTTTCTAATTCCTATGGAACATAGACTAATGCTAAAATGTTGAAGAACCTTTCAGTTACATTTGACTGTTCCTCAGCCAAAATATCCCTATTGGCTTCGATGTATTCCAAATAGAAGCATAATCAAAATATTAACAAGAGCTCACCAGGGTAAATTAAGCACAACTCTCTTAGCTCCNTTTAAGGATGGAAGGTAGTTTCCATGAGAAGAAGTCAAGTAGGCCTGCTCTTCCTACTCTATCTAGATAAAGATATTTGTCCATGGAAGCAGTAGTACAAAAATAAGGTAACATGCACAACAGAAAATGTGTCAGGGTGTGATAGTGAAACTAACAGGATCTAAAGAAACTTTATGCTAAGAGGAGATTACAGCATTAGATGACAAGGTTTAAGAACAGCAGATGGAGCTGCAGACTCTAAATTCCAAAGACAAAAGGCTAGAAAATTCGACATTATGTCTTTCTAGAAGGATCAACATGTAGGAAGAAATCAATCAATTACCTCTCTTTTCTTCTATTTCCTGTTTGAAGACCTTAACTATAAAGAGAATAGTAGACCACCAAGCATTGTAGTGAAAACTAAACAAAGATAATTTGAGCAGAAAGAAAACCCCAAGGGGTGTACATAAGTGCACCTCACATAAAATATTATGCAAGTTTGAGCCTAAATTGACATTAAATACTATAATTGAGTAACATTTCCACACTCCTAGACCAGAACACAATGAGAAAATTCATTGCACACATTTAAATATTACTTCCACCTCGTTATATAAAAAGAGATTAATGGCATATTCAAAGCATGTGCTATCTTGATCTGCATACTTGAGAAATAAACTAAGATCAACTGTCAACTTAAATTTACCTGAAGCGGTTCAACTAGATTTAATACTTAACCTTAACTACCTAAAATGTTAGTGACCAAAAAAAAAAAATCCCAAACAATGACTAATGCAATACGTCATAGGCAAAGCAATCATCAATGACCAGGGAGAATAAAGTTCAAGGGACCTTAAGGAACATCTTTATATTTCTACTTTTTTTCATTTGAGCTACCTCCATGTCCATTGTTATTAGCTGTTTTACCAATGTTCAAATCTTTGTTAAAAGAGAAAAATACAAATTTTTTCAGTAATTCAATCTGAAACTACTCCTGAAGTGATTAACTAATAAAACAAGAAAAGGGCCAAACAAAAGTTAAGCTACCAAGTTAAAGAAATTTCCAAATTAAACCAGAAACCAAAGCCAATCAAGACGTACTTCTAACTAACATTTCTAAACATTACTAAATTTCAAGAGTTCAAGACAATTCTGATTTTCATGGACTACATGTACATACTGACAATTAACAAATATTGTTCTGAAATATAAGAATATAGAATCATACACCAACCAATTAACACTTTGTAGTGTTCCATTCCTGCTACAAATGAATCGAGCAATCAACTTGGTTGTAAGACAATTTTAATATAATTCAACAAATGGTTAAGACCCAGGAATCACCCCGATATTAGAGCAAATTTCATTATATTTTTCACACTAGACAGCAGCTTTCTTCTTAAAAGATCGAAAGAAGATCTTATAAAAGGAAAGACTATTGATTCAAATCCGCAGTCCCTATATAGCATCCAAGTGAGACCTAATATTTGAATTTCGATTTCTAGACTGTTTCAGTTCTGGCAAAAAATAGACGATGGTGCCTTAAAGTTCCATGCTCCGTCCAAACAAATGCTTACTTATCTTAATAGGTTAGTGTTTAAATGTTCCAGATTTCATACACGTCTAGGTAATAATTTTAGCACATCATCACTCAAAATGTTCCTTAATTATTGTCTGAGAACAAGTCAGTGGAAAAACTTTTACAACAAATCAAGTTTTGCTAGGATGAATTTTGCTTGTTCATCCAAAAATAAAGTAACACATAGCAAGTTACACCTTGACTAGCAATTAATAATGTACTTTCTTTTTCGGTTTTCACCTACAACCAAGGCCAGTTTCGCTTTCAAAAGCAATAATAATACTTTCAAAAACTAAGATATGATTCCTTGACAAAGTAAGTTCCTTCTCAACAACCTCAAAGGAGTACAACAAAAAGGCAACAATCTAACATAACATTATGCTTCAAAATTTAATCCTTCTACATTCCATTCTATATTACATTGGGGAATTTTAGCACTTTTAAGAATTGACTTAATGTGCTCAATGTGACAACCTGCAATACTAATTCAACCTAAAGAAACCATTCCATTTCCACACAAAATTCAAACTTCCCTCAAAAGGGTACTAAACAGAAGACCAGAAGCACACTTTTCCAAAACCAAAAATATATGCACATTTTCAAGAACATCAATTAAGCGAACTCACGGCATTCCATTTCTTTTTCCATTTCTCGCATGAAGTTGTTGTAGAATGAAACGAAGCAACAGAGCTGCTTGATGATAAAGTTGGAATCTTTAATGAATTCTTGATCAACAACACGTCTCTCCATCTGGCCATTTGCATAATCAATGAATTATAACAACAAAACAAAGTCCTTGACTCAGGAAACAAAGCTGCTGTTTTATTGTACTAGTACCCAATTGTTGGCAGCAAAACGAGGCTATTGTTGCGCAGAAGAAGGTGATACTTTTGTGGGTATACAAAGATTTTGTATCAAAAAAGGATTGACCGCGAGTGCTCTAGTCTTCGTTTTCGTGGTCGTTCCAGTGAGAGAAGCCGAGGTTGTCTCTCTGTCTCTACCCCCCTGGTGTGCAGGGCTTGATATCTGGCTGGCTACCCATGGGCCTAATTGGGCTCTATTTTTGGGTTGGGAATGCCCTATTTGAGCCCATCTTAAAAATTTCAAACCTTTTTTCCGGTCATGCATGCTTTAACACAACTCACTTTGCAACTAGAAACAATACTGAAAAAATGATCAAAATTAAAGATGACGTTTTAAAAATGACCACGCATTGAAAAATAAGTAATTATCGATCATCACTTTTATTTATTATTTAAATTTTATTTATATAAGATTTTTACCATTTTCCTTTTTCATTGTTCTTAAATTTTCTAAAAATCTATTCTCAGCTCCTTCAGTTATATTTTTTATTAGTTAACGATAGATGGAAGGATAAATTAGTATTTATTAGTTATTTTCTTATAAAACCCTTATTTGTCTTCTTATATTTCTAAATATAAAAAAAAAAAAAATAGAATCCCCCTGTAGTTAGGTATTATTAAATATCCTCTTACAGGTTTTATGAAGTTAGATATTATTAAATATCCTCTTACAGGTTTTATGAATCATCATAAAACCCATTACTAATGTAGGAGAGAATTCTATCAATCATATGAGTTAATCGATTCTTTAGCAAACTTAAAAGTGGTTAATATTATTTAGCATAGATGTAAACTTGATATTTCGATAGAAAATAAATTAGCAAGAGATTTTGTGATAACTAAGATGAAACTTGGGGGATAATGCTGTAATAAAACTTAAAGACGGGGGCCCAAATTTTTTTAAATAATTATATTATGAAATATTAATAATTTAATAAAGATAAAATATGAATAAATATGTAAATATAAAAATAAATAAAAACTATCCAAATATAAGTTTTGAATTATAATATTGTTAATAAAATATTATATAATAAGTAAAAAAAAATTCATTTACTAAATATGAACAAAATATCATTTGTATATTGCAACTCTTAGTTGAAATATTGATAATTATTCTAAGGGTAATTTAGTCATTTAACTCAATTTTATCATTTAAAAATTAGTCTCTTTTCATATTTGTTAATAGGAAAAAAATAGTAAAGTCATTGGAATATGAAAGTCAACAAATGTTTACTAACAAAAAATGTAACTGAAAGAGCTGATAATAGATTTTTAAAAAAATTAGAGATGGTGAAAAAGAAAAAAGATAAAAGTCTCGTGTAAGTGAAATTTAAGCAAAAGGTGGGGGTGGAGGTGGTAATTGATAATTACTTATTAAAAAATACTACATTCGGTAAACTGATAGATAAATTTTTGTCATTGATATCTAACAGTTGATAGCTTAATAAGTTTTATGAAGTCAAAATTTATCAAAAACATAGTTATTTTTTAAACATCCCCTCGAATTTAACTCATTTTTGTAATTTTCCCTTATAATTAATAGTCTGTTATGGATACAACAGTCTTTCAATTTTAGTAATTCTTTGAAATATTTGATACGTTACTAATTAGTGTTTAAGGTTTTCGAAACATTGTTCTATATTATCAAAATATAATTAAATGATAATAAAATGTCCATTTGATTATAAATTTGTTGCAATACCTTATTTCTTAAATATATTTTGTTAATATATATATTTTTTTAATTTCTATGAAAATCCCATTTGTTCCAAAACTTCCTTTCTTCTAATTCTCTTATAATTGAGATGTTGCATGTTAGGGCAGATTTGGGCTTAGACCCATTGCTTGAGATACAATTGAACTATTAAAAAAATTATTAAATTTAAGGTTTTGTATAAACAATATACATATTCATAAAAAACTTCTATTAGAAGAAATTTTACTTACTAAAAATTAAATCAATAAAGTTTATTAATTATTTTAAACAAAATTTAAAGTAGGTAAAATTAAAGAAATTATTTAATTTAGTAACTAACATAATTATAAACAGTCAGTGTGTAATGCAAGCAATAATAATGACAATAATGAGTTGGTGGGTCAACGGGCCCTTTTGGGCCCAAGCTCATGAAAAACTATTATGAGCACAAGTGCCTGTGTAAATAAAAATTGATTCCACAATAAAAAAAAAAGGTACAATCTTTAAAAAATATATATTTATATATGAAGTGATCTATATATTTAATGAAATAATATAAATCTAAAAATACTTTAAAAAATAAAAAAATTAATTAATTGTTTAGTTTGACAAAATATAAAATTCATTTTAGTTAATATTATTTTTTTAAAAGTACTTTTTTTAAAAAAAAATTGAAAATTAAAAATTAGAAAGTGTCTTTGAACAGTAACAATCTTTGGCAACATGGCGAATTCAATGGCATCACCATCCTTTAAGGATACAATGATATTGTTAACCATATCTATATGATTTGTCGTTTCATGATAATATTTTGCTTCTTCATTTTTTATTATTTTTAATAATAAATTAGTAAATATATTTAATTATTTTTATGTTATAATTTTTTTTAACAAAATCAGTTTTTTATTGAGAATTAGATTTTGAAAATCAAGTTATCGANCACACTTTATGACACCTTTGCATAACATATAACTACAATTGATTCTTCCAATGTTATAGTTATAATTGATTATTTTAACCCACAACAATTCTAAACGAAACCCTAAATAGAGAATAATACAATGATATATGATGATACATTTGATGTATTAAGAATGTTGCAAAANGGTTTATTATCAGTCGTAGACGCACAATTCATATGAGACGACTATGAAATTAAAACCTTGGTACGCTCAATATCCAATAATTCCTCCAATTATTTATAGCTCATGCAAACAAATTTAAATAAATAATTTAAACATCTCATCCTCACACATAAGTAATAAACAATTTGATATCAAATATAATAACTATAATATCATATATAGAGTTATATCTCCATAGAAAGTATGAAATGTTAATATATATATATATATATGCGAAAGAGTAGTGGAGAGCACAAATTAAAATTAATTAATTAATAAATCTAATACAAATTTTAATGTAATGGACGACACGATNATATAAATATAAGGACACCACTAACTTATTAGCTTATTATATATTATTAATTCAATCATAGGGTAGTCCTTTAAATATAGGGATAATATCTCATATATCAGCACATTCGGCCGCCCTTAGACTAGACATCTTTGCCACTATTCTAGGGTTTCTTCTAAGATTATGTGTGTTCTCCATATCTATTTATGTGAAGAATTTTATTGGAATTTAATTGTAAAAGAATGGGTTCATCTATCTTTAATTTGTTTCTAAAATATTAAACATGTGAATGTGATAGTAGCATTCTTGAATCTTCCATTGTATATATATCTACTCAAAAGAAGAACCCACTTTTATTATAAGGTCCCATTTCCAACTAATCACTTTAATAATCTAATAAACTTTTTTTGTTTGTGAGATGACCAAGCATCGATATCGAAAATGTTTTTATTTTAAATGAGTTTTCCATTTAATCTCACCTATTTTGTGTTTCGTATTATAGAATCTTTTACTCTTTTTTATGCTAATAACAATAGTATAAACATTTTTTTTTAATATTCAGCCACGTTAATGATTTTACGTCACGTAGTATCATATTGAAAATATTAAATAACGAAATTATATGTGTATCATTATTCAATAATAAATAATAAAATGATATTATGATCGAATCTCGACGAAAGATTGATTGAGATCGATGGGAAGGATATTTATTTTTTCAATTTGTATGTCTGCTTTTACATGCAAAATGAATTTATGAAAATCTCAAAAGCATTTCACAAACTCGTGAAACATATTTGTGGAACACTATTTATTATTATTATTATTATAATTATTATTGTTTACTTTCTTTAAGTTTGAAACATATAAGGCCATTCGTGCCGTCTTGCCATTGATAGCCAAAGTTGCAGACCTAGCCGGCATTTAACAGAAAAAAATAAAAAAAAAAACCTATCTGTCGATGTAATATTTAATTACATATCTACGTATAAGATAATGTTGGGTAGTTCTATTTGTGTTCTTCCTCATAGTTGCAGTCCAATCTCTCTCTTAAATTTTGTTAGGTTAAATAATTAAAGCAAAAAAATATTATAAATAAGAACTTTGTTTGAAAGCAATTTGTCACAATTTATAAACTAATAAATAAAGGGATGGAGCTAATATATAAAGTACTGTTTAGTTTAATTTAACATTAGTTTTTACTTAACTTTTTAGAGAAGCAAAATTGAGAAAAAAAAAAATATAAAAAAGGGATCGATTCACCGTAAAAAAAAAAAAATAGTCTCACAATATATTCTACATACTCGATATAATTTATCAAAAAATATATGAAAATACAAATAATATGATATTTATGCCATTATTCTGAGTTTGGATATAATACACTTGATGTTACGTTATCTTTAATTTCACATAAAAGATGGAAATGATGACATAAAAATTGCAAAAATTACGAAAATATGAAGATAAATGTAACGTTATAACTGATGTAAGATAGAATATAGACTGATCCATTATATCCTAATTTTTTGATTAGCTATCGGCACCACCTATGAAGTAAAGGTAGAAAACCTTTATCAATAATTCCAGATTCTCATCTAATAATTCAGACACATATACATATATATATTCCTCGGATAAGCCTAGAACTCTTGTAACTTGGAGTTGAAAACAAACACACAACACAAGAAAAAGTTGACTGGTAAGGAACTGTTGTGATGTGGAATGTGGGGGATCCATTGGGAAGTTGCCAACTCACACAAACCCATATCCTTGCTGTAATGTAAATAAAAATCGGCTACATAAAACAAGGAAAACAAAACAACGAAAACAAAGCACATCCATGCACCCCGCTCAAACCGTAAACTAACATTAACAACCATCACCACCCAAATCACTTCCTCCTCCGATCTTTCAGTTCTTCGTAAACCCCTCCAGCCTGTCACACAATATGTCAAACAATTATTTCTCCTTCGTTTCTTGAATTTTATAAACATATTTAAGTGTGTGTTTGTGTTTTGTATTTTGAATATAAAATCCAATCTGGTGCTGTTGTTGTCTCTCTGTCTATCTGTCTACCCTTCTCCTCCCTATATTTTCATCTAAACACAGAACGAATGTCGGAAACAACAATCCTTTAGCGCTCTTTTTCTTCTCTATAAATTACCTATATCTTCTCTCTGTCTCTCCTATTCTTAGCTCCTCACAATTATCAACTTTTATAGGAGAGAATTTTACCAGGTTCAAAGCTTTTTCTTTCAATTTCATATATTAGATACGTACATACATATCATACGTGTATTATACATACATAAAGTGTTGTTGTCGTTGTTGTGAGGAAACATGGGGGGTTGTGCAACCAAACCAAAGGTGTCGAAGGGTCAAGAGGGTGATGTTCCTCAGCCTGGCCCAGAGCATCCTGGAAAGGGGGAGACTGTGGCTGCTGTAGCAAAGGATGTGGCCGTTGTTGATCATGGTGAGAAAGAGGTTGAAGGAGATGCTGGTGGTAATCATGATGTTGCAAAGGTTAAGGAGATTGTTGAAGATGTCAAGGCTGATGATCAAGAAAGCAAGCCTCGATCTCTCAGTAACTTGTTCAAGGTGGTAACATAACTCATAATGCTTACAATATTTGTGTTTTCATGTTTTTATTTTGTTGCCAGAAAGCAGAAAGTATTAGAAAGGTTTTTGTTTGATTAACCTTTTTGAAACCAGAATTTCATCCAATCTGCATAGCCTTTTAGAGAAATTGAAGTGTGTTCTAGTCTGGATTTGTCTTTGTTTTGGTAGATCTAATTTGGGTTTACTTTATTTTTATGTTTGATCTATAATGTCTTGATTTTTTATCCTACCCAGATCATTGTTTATTATGAATAGTTTGTTAATTATTTTATTGGTGACGATTATCTCGTTTATTTAATTTTCTTGAACTTGCCAATTACTATTTGAATTTTTAATTAAATCTGTCTTGTCTTCTGTCCTTTTCCTTGCCTAACACATTGTAATTCATGAAAGTGTGGTAGCACCCAACCCCACCCAGCATTGTTTGTTTTCCAGGAAAGTGAAATAAAGTAAAAGAAAAAAGATAATGCTTTGATAATGATATATCTATTTTATTTATTTCATTTTCTTTTGGTTTAATGATTCTGAAAACACAATGAAGAGAAACATTAAAGTAGAACTCAGCAATTTGTGAACTTTTCCACTGGAAAATTGGAGAAAAGTTGAGTAATAAAATTAGTAATTACTAAGTAATTCTCAAGTTGTTTGATTTCTCCATATTTTATACCAATTATTCATCTTTACCTAAACTGGCCCTTTTTTTTTGCTTGTCTAAGATTTAGTAGGCTCGTTAATTTATTGTAAGATTCTCGAAATTATACTCGAAGATGACTTTATCTTTGTAAAAATTTATGCTTTATCTTTCATTTTTTGATTTAATATGATATGCACTAAAGTTAAAGTGCTTAGAATCTTTCTGCAACTTGAGAATCATCCTGAGGTATCTTCAGTGCTAGGATTTCCAGATTATATTTTCATTTGATGACAAACAAAGAGGTCTTGGTTTAAGGCCCCACCAGTTGCTAGGTTTCTGTTTGTTTTGTTTCCAATGAATTATTTTGTGGTTGTTTCTCAAGCTTGTGAGGAATAGGCATTAGCATTGTCTGGCTTTTAGAGCTTCTTGTGTCTAGATGTCCCCCATGTGAAAGAGAGAGAAACAATTTTGGTTCATTTTTATCACAAGGGATTTGAATGATTGTAACACTGCAGAGTCTATTTGAACATTGGAGAAGTTCTGTTCTGTTTTGGTTGCGAATACAAACTACTTGAGCTAGATTCCAAAAGTATAATTTTTATTTTTTACTGCAATTCTTGTTCAACTGAGGATAAATTATCTTGTATACAAGTTGCTGCTGTAAGCAATCATCATTTACAGTTAAATCTATAGTTTGAGTAGATTGAAAAGGACTATTGAGAAATGCAACAGTAATTTTGCCTGGTTGGTGGGCATCATATAATGCATGAATTGATAGTCTAGCTGAATATACCACCATCCATAAAAAGATTATTTGTACAAGTTGTTGGCTTCATTTGATTTTTCTACTGAATTCATTGAATTAATGTTGTTGAATGGACAGGAATGCCTGTCACTTTATACAACATCTCCCCCTGCCTCCTTTTACATCACTTTTTTTTACCAATTTTCAGCTTTGTTAGTGTGTGGTTGTTTGTGTATCTTTATCTTTAATGCTTGCTTGCCTTTTTATTCACCATCAAGTAGAACATAGTAATTGTTTACTAAATGTCTCATAGCTTGCATTTTTAATTATTGCAAGAATGGTTAAATGTTCTACAGGTTGGTGCATAGATATAGGCTTGTTCTATGGCATTAACCAAGACATCTTATTAAAATGAAGAAGGATTTGTTAGTCAAATGAACATAATGTGCATTCCACACGGATCAATGGGTTGTTTATGTTACTAGATCTAACAATTTTATATCAAAATTTATTAATATATGTGATATAGTATATGGTAAGCTTATTAACACTTGCATTTGATTTTGTAATTGCTATTCTTTGCAGACTGAAGGAGGACAGGACCCAACAGAAGCTGATAATGCCCCCTCAGAGCCAGTGAAAGAAGAATCAGAAGAGCCCCAAAAGCCTAAAGAGGAATCTGAAACAAAACAACCAGAAGTCGAAAAAACTGTAATTCCTGTTGAACAAACTGCTGCTCAGGACTTTGTTGATACTCCTGAAAAGCCACAACCAGAAGTCGAAAAAACTGTACTTCCTGTTGAACAAACTGCTGCTCAGGACTTTGTTGATGCTCCTGAAAAGCCACTCGCAGAGGAAGCAACTGATGTCACCCTAGCTAAAGAGACCAAAACTGAAGATGCAAAAACTTCTGAGACGAAAACAGAAGGCGCACAATCACCAGAGAAAAAAATAGAAGAGGTTAAAACAGAGAATAATATTAAGGACTCAGAACCAGCTGATGAGAAGATAACAGAAAAGTTAAGTGAAGTTCCAACATAGTAGTGCAGAAGTACGTAATGAAGGAAGATCCCCAATGTGGCACCAGGCAAGAAGCATCATTTATTATTCATTCTGCAGGAAAGTTGGTTGCAGAAACCAAGTAGTTCACTGGTTTTTTCCTGGTTAATTTTGTGGGTGGACTTGTTTCTATTTTTTTTTTTTTTTGGGTTAAATTTTATTCTTCTCTTCATGTGGAGTTCATTTCCTGTTTACCTTCTGTTCATTTTGGACTTATGAATATTGTTAGAATCAAACATATAATCACATATTGTCCTTATGTACCATTAGTATTGTGTCAATTACTTAGTTCATGTGCCACTTACATCTTTGCTGAATCTGACTACAAAAAATCATATCAATTGATGTTATCGACAAACCGATTTAATGTGAGGAGCCATAAGAACTAAGAATTTCAATCAATTATTAATGAAATTGTTCCATTTAGTAGACTGGTAAGTATCTGACTAAGGTGTTGAATGTTTGGATGACATGACCGCTGACATGTTATGCTTCTTTATGCTCTCTTAGTACAGCTTCAAGTTGAGATTTGAAACTAAGCCCTTATCATCAACCCACTTTGCCAAGCCTGCAGAAGCAGCTATGCTTTTCAGAGGAGGGTCTTGCTAGGGTAAATAGAAGGATGTTATAATCAACTTAAAAGTACTTTTGAAGCCAAAGCAATTATTCCTATTAACTAATGGCAAAGTTATCAAATAAAACAAAACACTTCCATGATTTTTCTTGATAGTGCTTTAGCTATTTCCTTTACTCTTCTTAAATGATAATAATATAACTATTTGGATATTATATATAAAAGAAAACTTTAACTTAAGGATCCTTTCCTTCTTCACATGGTTTACTTTCCCGCTGAGTTAGGCATGATGAAGTATGACACTTTAATCTTCTGCCCACCTCCCTAACACCGGAATCGGTGGGTTTTTGAATAGCACTCCGAAGTCCTCATCTAGTAGAACTAGCCTCCTCTTCAGTCTCATGCTTCTATAAGGCTTTTAGAGAATGTGATCCAAATTAAGTGCAGCCATTTCGTCATGTTCAAGCTTTCAAGCAGCTGGTCGCTACTTCAGCAGTCGATATGCTTCAGCAGTCTATGCTGCTCGCTGCACATTAAACAAGAGTCCTGTTTGGACCGTGACACTTAAGCTTCATACAGGTTTCTCGGAAACACATTTCATGTAAGTTATATTGATAATATTTTGTTTCTACTTTTGCCTTGATTAAAATTAAACTTGTTTACCTCGCTTCCACGAGCCAAAAGTACTCTATTTGTCTTGTGATGTTTCCTGAGCTTAATTGGAAAACTTTACTGGAATTGAAATTCGATCAGTTTGTGTGTTGAGGCCATTGTGTTTGTTGTCATCTAAGTGAAATTTCCTAGTTCACAGACAGAGAGCCACTTTATTTGTGATTTGTAATAGGAGATAAAATTGTTCATAGAATAGAATTAACTGGATTTTGTGTTCAAACAAAGGATGTTCAAGATTGTAAACTTGTCAATCTCCTTAGTTCTTACTATTTATATATTATGATATGAATATACAACACGATTCGTTATATATAGATGATGAGATTCTATTGATACAGAGGCAATTCCTATAGACTTATTGGGTCTAAGGGCTTCAGTTTACTTGAAACAAAACAGAACAAGTTTATGTGATATAGCAGTAGTGAAGCTAGAAAGAGAACAAACTTTGAAGCCAATAAAAGAGCGCTTCAACTTCATGATTTAGTCCCTTTAGTGAGAGAGTTGAAATGATTACATACAATGATTTCATAGCTTGTTCTTCTCACTTTATTAACTAAACTTTTTATTCTGTTGGTTATTAAAATTTAGTACTATTTACCCTTCCATTTTTATGCCAAGATCTATATTTGAAAAATTAACTCCCCTTGTTGATATTTTTGCTCTGTCCTGTTTTATAAATTGCATCAAGGATCCAAAAAAGAAAAAAAAAAAAAATCTTGGCGACCACCGTCTATAAGATCTAGTTCATTATCTATTATATGCAGCTCAAATCGTTAAAGTTTAATACTATTGGTCATTATCTATCATGCATAGCTCAAATTGCTGAAATTTAATACTATTGTTTCGACCTTTATTTACTTTTGTTTTAGTTAAACAACGGTTAAATAATTACTTAACATGATATTAGAGTTATACAAGAATTACTACATCTTATTAAAAATGTTTTAATTTCTCTTTGTCTTGTTATAAAAAAATGCATCAAGGTCTAGATTATTTAGAATCCTAATTAAATAATATTCACATTAATTAACAATCCTACTAAGAATATGATTTCCTTTTTTAACAATTGATGCTTAAGATTGTATACTTATCAATCTCCTTGTCAAGGGTTTCATTTTTCTTAAAACGAACCATAACAAGTTTATTTGATATAGAGTGAGTGTTGTTCTTTTTCCCGAGCTCAGTAAAGCTAGAAAGAGAACAAACTTTGAAGCTAATAAAAAAGTGATTCAACTTCATGATAGTCCCTTTAGTAAGAGAGTTCAAATTGTTACATACCCTAATTTCATAACTTGCTCGGTCTCACTTTATTAGCTTAACTATTTCTTTAATTGATTACCAAAATTTAGAAGTAGTACTTCCCCTTCCATTTCAGTGCTAAGATTTGAAGTATTAACTTGTTGATATTTTCGCTTTGTCCTGTTTTATAAAATGCATGCATCAAGGTCCCAAAAGAAAAAAATGGAATCATATACATCATCTAGTTCATTATGTATTATGTGCAACTTAAATTGTTAAAATTTATTACTATTGTTTAGACCTTTATTTAACAATTACATAACATGATATTAGAGTTTATACAATAATTAACTACACCTCAACGAAAATGTTTTGATTTCCGTTTGTCTTGTTATAGAAAATGCATCAAGGTCTAGATTTTTAGAATCCTCTATTAGTACCATGTGATAACGAGGCACACATTCCATACTTATAGTTCAAATTATTAAAAAGGTTAATACTATTATTTGAATCTCTCATCTTTACCTGTTTGAGGGAAAAATCTCGGCTACATTCGCTGCACCAACAACATAATGGAACGCATATTAGTCATCACATGATAAGTCGGTGTCCTATAGTTGATGCCCTGTTGGTATAGTGACTGCACTGATTTTTTTTTTTTAATTTGTTTGAGTCACTCAATTACTTAACATGATATCAGAATCGAGATTTTCTGACGACAACATAGAATAAAATTAATTAGATTTTGTGTTTGACCAAATGATGTTCAAGAGTGTCAACTTAGCAACTCCTTGTCAAGCGTCTCATTTTTCTTAGTACGAAACATAACAAGTTTATGTGATATAGATTGTGTTTTTCTGTTTGCCAAGCTCAGTAAAGCTAGAAAGAGAACAAACTTTGAAGCCAATAAAAGAGTGATTCTACTTCATGATAATCCCTTTAGTGAGAGTTTTGAAATCATTACTTACCCTAATTTCATAACTTCGTATGTCCCACATTATTAACTTAACCATTTCCTTTAGGCAAGAGGATAGCAAGTTCAAAATTATGTTTCGGTTGGACATTTTTTTCTTCAAGCCGGAAAGAAGATTCACGGAGGGCCCTTCTGTTAGACTTTCTGTGCCCTAGAGCATCACGTTGTAAATATACGTTGTATATTGTACACATTTGATTTATGTAATAAAGGAATTTACACTTTCTTTATCATTGCTTGTAATTAGATTACATTGAAATGTGATGATGAATGTCCATA
>JANKKB010011982.1:0-12545 GCA_026225775.1 Bursera palmeri
ATAAATATAAATTTATTATAATATAATACATAAACAAATAAATAAAACTTTTTCAGATTTTCTCTACTCTTCTAAATGTTAACAAAATTCAATAAATGCCGAGTTTTAATTATTTTAATGTAAGTTTGATATCTTGTTTGAAGATAAATTAATTCATAATTAGCATTAATGACTGAATTAAAGAAAAAATAAAAATCCAAATAGAAAAGCTACTCCTCCACAAGGCCATCTTCTTCCCACTCACCTTCTCTATAACCTAAGTCAACAACCAATGATTTCTTCCTCAAACCAAGAAATTGAATCTTTCTCATCACCTTCGTCTCTATAACATATTGAGATTTCACATCGGACAGGAGAACCTAATTGAAGGTACTTATATGAGACTTGGTCCCTTAACTTATAAACCGCTTTATATTTAGGAACCAAGCCCTCAATAATTGGTGGCCCCTGCAGGTCCTTACTGGCTGTGTGGTGGAAGTGTCCTTATATAAGGCTTAATCCCCTTTTAACTTGTTAGCAACTATCATCACTACTTTCTCCCATACTTCATTAGCTTGTTTCCTCGATAGGCATTGCTGTTGCTGGTAGGTTGAAGTGCGCCCCTCGATGCATCGTATCGTAGGACCGGAGCAAAAAGAGTGAGTTGAAAATTGAATGATAATCTAACTCAAGTAATGTATTAGCTGGGGAGGATAGTACTGGAAGCGGGACAGCATGAGTTAAAAAAAAAAAAAAAAAAGTGAAGTGGGACAGCATGAGTTGTCTGCGGAGAGTGGAAAGATAGAAGTGAATAGTAGAGAGAGTTGATTTCTCCTGGTCTAGGTCAATGCTAATATCTACGGATGACCACACATACAAATACTACAACAATTTCATCTAATTTAACGTTTCAGAGAAGCTTCCGGACGAACGATATTTTAAGTGACGATTATATTTTGTTGAAAAAATATAAAATTGAATTAAAATCAAAGGAGATTTTTGGTTTTAACTTTTGTTCAATCATAAATATTATTGATAGGATTTAATATTATGTGATATTATTTAATATTATTTATTAAATAGTGATTAATATCCCATAATATTTGAAAAAATATATCAAATATTTAATAGATTATAACCTCAAAAGTTTTTGAAGCCCAATAAATTGGATAAAAAATCTAATAAATTATAACGTCTAATAAAATAATCTAACAAAATCCTTCCCTTACATCAATTTTTGCGACGACCCTATGTTGTTCAACACTTTGACTAATCATGAGTCATGATTTTTTAACATTCATTTCCTTCAAAATATGAAATGATTTTCATATAATTAAATATTTTAGTGATTGGACCACGCAAAAAGTTAGTCATATAGAAGTATGAACTACACCCAAAAATCCCGCTAAAAAAGAATAAAAGAATTTCATTTCGTTTCTGGCTACTTTACTCTTCAGTAGCCGTACTGTCAACCAAATTGCTCCTAATTTGCTTGGTGCTCCGTTACGATCGCTGTATCTCTCTGTAAGAAAAATGAGGTCTTCGTCGTTGAATGAGTCAGTTCCGCAGCATAACATGAAGGCTACGGGCTCCTTGGAGGGCAACAAGCTTTCCGATCCCTCTGATATCGCCGAGATCAAGCATTCTAATATCCGCCGACGCCCAAAACAGCAGGTAATCCTTGGCCTGTACTATGTGTATTAATTTTGTGAGCTTACTTGGGTATTGAATATTTACTTGTAAGAACTGAATTCCTTGCAGTGGATAGTTGCTACTTCGTTTAATTTGTCATAGAAATTTGCTAAATGATGCCTTTATATCAACATGGTTGTGTAGATTGTTTGTGTTTATCATTTTGGTCTAGATTATATCTCTAGGCGTACGATAATTTTAGATTATGGTTTTGTAAATTTTTTTTTTAAATAATTAATAAACTATGAATTCAGAAGGAAGATATTAGAAGCCCTGTCAAAGCAAGGGAAGAACCAAAAGGAGATCACAAAGTTACATTTGATGAGAAACAAGCCAAGACTAACGCAAAGCCCATAGAGCGTACCAAGCAGAATGTTGATGTTAAAGCCAGAAAGGTTCAAGCAACTGACATTCGTGGTCTACCTGAAATATTGACGACTCGTCCAGCCGAAAGAAGAGTGAGAAATGCAAGACAATTCTAACCATAGAACTTTAAATTAAGCATGACAGGCTTTGCCTTGACATATTGGTCAGGTCCGAAGAAGAGCAAAGGCTAGCGAACTAAAGAAGTCTCAGCAAGACCATGTGCCAGGTAGCAATAAGGTGAGCAAAAAATGCTAAATTTGAACATTTAAGGTATGCTTGAGAGCAAGAATTTATTGTTATTTTTTTTCTCACTAAAATGAACTTGAATTTTGATCTAGGTTAATGGAAAAGCCATAATGCTACATGATCAGATTATTAACGATGTGGAGTCATTGCAAGTTCAGGTCGATGTAAAATGAACTTTCTATTTTGTTAATGTTTATAATTGCTGATGCATTTAAATTAATCAAATAACCATACGCATGCAGAAAGAAGATGCCAAAGGGCCTGTTAAGGCAGAGGAAGAACCAAAAGGAGATACGAAAAGCCCTGTTCAGGCAAAGGAAGAACCAAAAGGAGATGCCAAAATTACAGTGGATAAGACACAAGCCAAGACTAACACCAAGCCCCCCGAGCCTGCTAAAGACTTCATTCATGCACATGGAGCAAGAAGTAGATATATTCGAGCCGAAAGAGTGAGAATTACAAATCAATTCTCTCAAGAGAACCTTCAACAGAGGCGGACTACATAGCCTTTGCATTAACATTGTTTGATATGTATGTTAATTTGGTCAGATCCAAAGAGAGAAGAACGGAGAAGAAATGAAGATTCTTCAAGAACCTGATCACCCGGAGCCCAGTAGCATAAAGGTGAGTGAAAAAAGCTAATACTTGCCAACATGGGATCTAATGCTCTGCTGCTTATAGCTAATAATTTTTAATACATAGTTAATTGCTAAGTTATGCTTCTATGAAGGAGATTCATTATCGACTTTTTGACCTTTCTCAAAGTCATCAAGGATACTTATAATAAAGGGTTTCGTCAAGTCATTTTTTAAAATATGTTTGATGACTTTTGAAAAAGTAAAAGAGGAAATTAATAATTTTTTAAAACTCTTCTTCCGTCTTAAGTCAATAGAAATAACCCATTTTTATAAATAATAAACTATTGATTTATTAATTAAGAAGATGCAGAAAGAAAATATCAAGTGCCTTGTCAAAGAAAAGGAAGAACCAAAAGGAGATGCCAAAGCTTCATTTGATAAGAAACAAGCCAGGACTAATGCAAAGGCCCCGGAGCGTCCCAAGGAAAACGTTGATGTACTTAGAGGCAGAAGGGGTCAAGCAAGTCAAATGGAAAGAGTGAGAAATACAACCCAATTCTCCCAATCGAACTTCAAGTACTAGGCTTTGCTTAACATTGCCGGATATATATGTCATTTGTTCAGGTCCGAATAAGATTGAAGTTTAATAAACGAATGAAGTTCCTTCAAGACCTTGTGCCAGGTTGCGATAAGGTGAGCTGAAAACGCTACATTTGAACATTAAAGATATGCTTTAGAACATGTAAAAACTTATTTTTTTTTTCTCTCTCTCTCTCTCTATTATGGACATGAATTCCATTACAGATGAGCGAAAAAGTTGAAAAGCTAGATGAGATTATTAAATATATCCAGTCATTGCAACTTCAGGTCGAGGTAAATGAACTTGTTACCATTCAAAGAATTTTGTTATCTTGCTGTATTCATGATATTCATTATTTAATGATTTATTAAATTTGGATTATCTTTCATATAAAAATAATATTTAACTCTCTAGATGAAGCAAAATAAAATAATATTTATTTTTAAGAAATCTACTTTAGACCCAAACTCACTTAGCGAGGAGGGTGAATAGGTGAATCAGTTGTGGAATAAAACAAAACAGGTTATCAATAACACATTTATGATAATCTATAAACACATAGACAAGATCAAAATAAAATGGTTATACCTGTATCACCTAATATAATACAAAAATATAAATTAACTATGCAGTTTATTATCAACCAAGCATCAACATTATGAGATAATTAAAATCATCCAAGGAACAAATCATTATCCAAACAGTTAATAATCACACAACCATCAATACAGTATAAAAATAAAAATGACACAACAATTTGTTAACAAAAGGAAATGCTATCAAGAGGAAAAACCCTTCGGGCTATAGGTCGTCATCATGAAATAATCCACTAGAGAATAAAAGCTTAAAACCGCTGGTTCACTCTCTAACCAAACTTTTATAGACTCTGACCTACTATTGTACAGTTCCAAGAACTCTTAAACAGTTTCAAATCTAACACTTCCCTCTGAATCTCTTGCCACAAGAACTGCTTTGACACCTTAGTTGAAACTCCAAGCTAGGACCATACCCTTAGAACTTAGATGCATGGATTTACCATCTAGAACCTCTAGATCATGTTTGTTTTTGGTTGATGTGTTTGATTTCTAGGTACACTTAGCTCACACAGCAAAAACTTATTCAAGTTCAGCTCACAGTGTTCAACGAATAAGAAACACTCATACCCTTGATTGATGAATCAAGTTGAAAGAAAGATGTAAAATGGATGAGAATCGAACAAAAAGCTAGAATAAGATCTGAATATGAAATTTTCTAAGCTCAAAAGCTTTTGTTTACCTGAAACCCACTCGTGTTTAGTTCAGACACAAAACCATGAAGAGCAACACTCACTCATCTTGATAATCTTTCGGTTATAAGTAAATGAGATGGTGTTTAATAGAAGAAAAGAAAAGAATCACAAGAATAAAACCTAGATCTGGAGTTTTCTAAGCTCAACAATACTCAATAACGAAGACCCACTCAACGATTTTGAAGAATGTGTTTCAGTAATATTTTCCTGAAAAATGAGTGTATAAATCACAGAACTAGATCTAGATTCATGAAAGAATCAAATGTCTAAGCTCAAAGAACTAAACCCTCAGCTCTTCTCTAAGATCTCCCAAAAACACTCACAAAGAAATTTGATCTCGAAATGATAGGGGAGAGTGACATTTTAAAAAATGAATACAGTGGCTTTATATAGTGTCAGGTTTTGTCACGTTTCACTCGAGCGATAGACAAACAAGATTTGGCAGTGGCTAAATTATATCTTCCTTTGTTTCCAGACTTGACCCATGTTACATATACCGAATTTGCACACTGACTTTTAATACCATTACAACTCAATACTTAACAATACAATTAGGCGCCAAATTTGGCATGAGATTAGCCAACAAAATAGACTTAACAATTTTGAATTAATATATAGTCTTTCAGTATCTATTGGTTAGTTTCATTTTTTTTTTTTCATAAATCAAGTTTGACCTCTACTGAATCCTCGTCATCATGTTTCTTCATCTCAGCTTGCAAAAAGGGATAACAAGAAAGAGCCTCTTGTTGGATTAACTGAAACCCAACACTCGCACTACATAGATATTGAAGAAGTAAATAGCATTAAAGATCAGGAGGCACATAACAAGAATGATGTTGTTGACACTCAAAAGGTAGGCATAGAATATTCACTTTCTGACTTTCATAAATTTTTTTATTTTGATATGTTTTGGTTAAGTAATTTTTATTGTTTAGGAAAGTTAAAGATTTTTTTTCTTACTTATTTATTTAAATGTTATTTTTCTTATTTACTGATCACCTGGATTCCTTTTTATGTTTGATCTTTTATCTTATACCTAAGTTAGGGTTAGTCATTGAGTTATTATCAACAAATTTTCTTTCACTGTATTTCCGCTTCGTCAATAAGGCTAGAAATCATAAAGAAAAATTCAAATCTAGAAGTGAACAGTGTCAATTTCACAACAAAACAATTTATGATAGAATATATAGAGTATTTCAAACCTAGAAGTAAATATTGTCAATTTCACAACAAAATAATTAAAAAAATATATATCTAAAGTATATCAACTAGTCTACTTGTAACAACTAGTAGTATCTAATAAAATTTAAAGTAAATGTAGAATTTTAATGCTAAAGTATTTGAACAAAAAAATTACATTATAGCATGAGCACATATAATTTTTGTTAAATTCCGAGGTCAATCTTCAAATTTCTTATCAGTCGTAAGAGAAACAAAGAAAGGATGCCGGTGGGATAATCAACATAGCTTCTCCAATGTTAAAGTCAGTAATGATAGTAACAATATTTACATTTATCCTATCTGATCCATGGAGTTTAAATGGTAGTGTATGTGTTTTCCTCATAGATTGATGGACCCCTTCAAATTGCACCAAATAGATATAATAATAGTAAAGATAATATTTCATTTTTTTTTAATTTATTCTTTCAATCATATCATATCATACCAATCAATTAAAATGAATTTTTATAATTAAAAATAATTACTTCAACTTTATATCTCAAATAATATGAAAATCAATTTGACAACACAGCGTTATAATGATTGAATAATATAATAAGTGAAATAATTATGGTGTATATTTGGGATATCGAGGTTGAGATACTTTATATGCCATTACAAATTAAAGTCCAGTGTCATAACTGGGTTGTGATAATATAAAGCTAACAATAATTCTATGTACACAATCAACAACTTTATTCATGCAACTTGACGTATCATAAAGTCATTGGATGTGCGGTTCATATTTGATTTATTAAAAATGTTTTATTTATTTTTTTACTTTTTACCCACTCAATAAATTTGTCACCTCAGATTGTATGTATTAGATTGAACAACTTGATTGTATATATAGTATTACTCTATTGCAAAAATGACATTTTTTTAATAGTTTTACCTATTATTTTCATATTTATTATATCTAATTATTAATTATTACATATTTCTTCGTCGCAGCTTGGATCCTCTGAAACTGATCAGTCCGACATTGATATTGAAAATGCTGCTGATATTGGAGATCATGAGGCACAAAACAGAAGTAATGGTGAATATGGAAAGGTACAAATAGAATAACAAGTATGTTTATATGTACATATGGTTTCATGTCTAAATTATTTGATCTCATAAGGCATTATTTTACTTTCCAGTCAATTATATTAATATTTTTTTTCCCTTTCTTTATAGGTTGGTTTAGAATGGCTCTTTGTAATCACCAACCTCGTCCTAGAGTTCCCATCGATTGTTTTCGACGAACTTTCTTCCGTGCATAAACCTCTGTATGCACTATTTGCTATGTTAATTTCACTTGCAGCCATCATCATATGCACTGCTGAGTTTTTTCATAAAGCTAAAAAGGAAAGAGTTATCTGGAAGTGGAAGGGTACATTACCGTGGCTGCACTATCCATCAGAAAGTCACAGACGTTTCGGTACTTTCAAGGATATTGTAGGACTGGTTTGCGCTTTCGGTCAATTCATTGTTACAGCAATTGACTATGCCCTATGCCATCAACAAGTTGACAATCCTATAAAATTCTCTGTTTGGCCCATCATCTTCGCCTTGGGTCTGTTATGCTCTAAATTTTTAGAGTGATCCAGAAAAAAGGCCCATTGAATAGTTGTCAGAGATGCTTCAAAATGGTCCAAAACAAAATTTCGGTTCCGTTGTATATTGTAATTGTAGATTATAAATTCGAAATTTCACTGCTTGTGAGTACCCGGACATTTTTAATCGTATGTATTTTAATGAATATACAGAAAGTAGAAAGTGTTTGTAATTTTATTTTGATGATGTCTCTATACATCAAATGCCATTAACATGTTTGAGAATTATATATATAAAGTATTTGCATTTTAATGAATATACAGAACGTAGAGAAGGGCCATCGGGCAGTTGAGACGAGGTGCTTTAAAATTTTCAAAAACAATATTACATTGTCGTAGATTATAAATTCGAAATTTTACTGCTTGTGGTACTCGAATCTTTTTAATGACATGTATTTTGATGAATATATAGAAAGTTTACGTGTATTTTATTTTGACAGTGTCCCTGTAGACCAAGTGTTTTTAACATCTCTGTATACGGTTGTTATTGAACCTAGTGTTTATGAGATGCAATGAAAATGGAAGGTGATGACCAAAGGGGTGTGCTCGTGGTAAGGAAGACTAGAAACTTGTCATAAAGGAAACCACCATAAGTTATCCATATAAAGGGTAGTCTAAAGATCGGGGTAAATATATAGACACCCCCGAGATTTAGTTTAAGTAACAAACTCATCCCTATTATTCATAAAGTAAAATAAAAACTCCTATTTTAATATTTTAAGTAACATTAAGACCCCCATTTTTGCATGTCAAGACCCCCATGTTTTCCAATTATGGGGGTCTCTATGTTACTTTATGAATAAAAGAGATGAATTTGTTACTTAGGCTAAACCTCGGGGGTGTCTATGTATTTACCCCTCTAAAGATCGCCCGCATTGGTCATAACCAGACAAGCTGTAAACTAAAACGGAAAATTAAGGCCCAAAAATAGTGCCTACATGGTGAGAAATGGATTATCCAATAAGTTGAAGAGGAGGATTCTTAGTCATGCTCAACCGATAACTCTTATTCAAAGTAGAAGAAAACTCAATCATTAAAGATAGATAAGAGTAAAATACTTCATATGAAATCGAAGATAATCCTTAGAAAGGAGATAATCATATCGTGTTATTACTGCAACTAGAAGACTTAACTAGTCGGACTTTGAGAAGGAGAATGAGACCACTACACTTTGATTATAAATAAGACTTCTTCTTAGCAGTGAGCTGCGAAATCATCTAGCCTATAAACCTCTTAGGGGCGGACCTAGAAATAAAACTTAGGGGGGGTCAAAATTTGATGCAATAATGATTCACACATTCTTCGAGCTTGGTTATGAGCAACACTTCAGGTATGAACATTCAATCTTTCTTTCTTTTTTTAATTTGAAAATATTTGACAAACAAAGTGATCACCACCCCTTTATTGCCAATATCTAATCTAAAAAGATAGCAATAAAGACAAAATCTTACTTCTTTTGCATCTTTCGCTATACTATATTCAACCACTAATCAAATTCACCAAACAAAGAAATAACAAATCTTCTTGAGAATCTACCAAAATCTCTAAAATGAAACTCATGACCTTTAGGTTGATGAGAACCCCTTTTCAAATATACTATTCGAATTTGATCTTAAACATTAGGATCATAATTTAAAATTCGGAGACTTAAACTAGGATCCATAGGAAGATCTCGCAAATCAACATACACATTTCTTCTTGAATCACCAATATTTTTCTCTTGTTGAGATGATGAGATCATTATTGTAAATTTAGCTAATTAGCCCTTTAATTTCAATTGTATATTATTGTTTAATCTCATATTTATTAATTGAAGTTACATATAGTTCGAATAACGTAAATTAATTCTAATGTTATAAATCAAAACAACAAAAGAAAATTAATTCTAAAAGGTTTAGTCTTTTTTTTTTCTTCATCATTTTTTTCAGTAAGATTAAATTTTTTTCTACGACTATTTTTTGTTATTGACTTTCATATATGGTGAGTAGGTCAATAGATGATAGATCAAAAGTTTTGGCTTTAATAAACTTTAGAAGAAACTTATTATGTTTTAAAATTTTGACAATGATTTTTTGAACATTATGTCTTACTCATGAGTCATCTACATGCAAACAGAATTAATAACTTCAAAAATAAAAGAAAATTGTAATTAATTTGATGACAACCAAACATTTGGTAGAATCTGTTTCCATTTTTTTCAAAACATAGGAGATTATGAACGAACCTGTCAGTTATAGAGATTTGCTCATTCCAATCACAAACATGGATGTTTTGTAGAAAGGAGGCTAAAAGGACTCTTACTGGGTTTGATGGCGATGAAGACATATGGAAGAAAGTAATTTATTTATATAAGGCAATGACGTATTTTTTTTAAATTAAAAATATTTGATATTAATTAATTATTATATAATTTAAACAAGAGGAAAGAGGTGAAACATTTTTGAAGAAAAATTGATTTATAAAAAAAAATCTTAAAACATATAATCTTGAGAGTTGTGTGGAGCCAAATGTTAAACATAAAAATTAAGAAGGGAGATCAAAGGAGAAACAAAAATTATGAGGGGTCTAAGTGTTATAATATGAAGTAAAGGAAGTCAATAAAAATAAAAATTAAGTGGGGTCACTTGACCCCATATGACCCCATGTGGATCCGCCCCAGAAACCTCCTGTACCAAATCACAAGAAATCTAACTTGAACATTGAATTTATTAGAGACATAAATATTCAAGTTAAGCCCACACCTACAAGCTTAAGCTTTTAGGAAAGTGGCAAACTTAACATGGTATCAGAGTCATAGTGANCCTAACGGTCCAAGTTCGAATCCCCTCTGTGTCATTTAATTAAAAAATAAAATAATTATTATTGAGCCCATTTCTAAGACCCGCTGAGGCATGTGAGGTTCGATCCAGTCCACGTTACAAGTGGAGGCGTATTAGAGACTTAAATATTCAAGTTAAGCCCACAGCTACAAACTTAAGCTTTTAGGAAAGTATTAAACTTAACAGAATTGGTCCTGTAGCACTCCGTTCACACTATTTTTTATAGAAATAAACATAGCCACACTATTTTTATTGATAGGAATAGCCAATTACAGTGTCATATCACCCCTGGTGGACTACTTTTCACCAATGTTTAGTTTGTTACTAAATTTTATCATGAAAAAAAAATCTATATATGCATAAAATAAGGTGTATTTATTTATTGTATGTTGTTAAAAAAAAAAGTTAAATCTTAAATTAAAAATTTAGAGGAAAAGAGAAGAGAATTATGGAAACTTCTTTTTTGGTAATTGAGATTTAGGTGATTATGTTTTATAACAAAATAATAAANTAGAAAATAAAGATAAAAAAAATTCTTATAAGTATGGTATAAAATTTGCAATTTACTTTTTACATTAAAAAAAGAATTTTTTTTTCTAAAGTTTAGGAGGTCTATGAATAAGAATTTTGTTTTGAAGTAAAGTTATAAGATATATAATTTGATCTTTTCACATAAATTTGGATTCTTTCTCCAAAACTTGGTTGGAGCCAGGCAAGTCAGCCCTCGATTCGGCCCTTGGTTGTTGTGAAGCTCTGTGTTACGACTTTACTTTTTGAGTTGATTGTAACAACAACCAAAATTATAGTGGATTTTTAAAAATAATCATTTAAAAAAAGGTTTTAGATGTTTAATCACAACAATTGACAAATTGACTGATTCACAGTTAGATAACTTTTTTTGGGTTGTAAAGTTGTTGGTCTCTAGAGTTAGACAATGAGAAAAAAATATTGCTTTGTTAGTCTATGCTCATGCAGTCTAAATTTTCAAAATGATAATTATTTTTTCAAAGTATTTTTAATTTTTGTTTTTTAAATACTCTCTTATTTTTATAAAATAAGGTCTTTAATTGGCAGATATGCCCTTAAATTGATTAGAAAATGATATGCTATCTTAAGGGTCAAAATATTTGAATTTAAATTTTTTACTTAATTTTATGATAATGATTTTTTATCATTAATTTATTGTAATCGAATAGATGTGTATAAGAAGGTAAGAGATAGTTATTTTTATGTCAATTCATCAATTTTGAGCCATTGAATTGTAACGGATGAATGATTAAGAATTGGCTTCACAAAATTAAATCAAAAATTTAAGTTTTAATATATCAACCCATGAATTTTTAACACCCCTAACTTCCTTTCAAATATTAGTAATATCTTTATATAAAATAAGATAATTTGTTCAATATTTTAACCTATTAAAATATGATTGGACACATTTTTCCAAATATGATTCTTACTTTGAAATTGTTTAAGAAAAATACAAAATAACAAGAAGTCCAAACTGGCGACACAATGATTTTGTGGCTCTGCCTAAATTCAATCATGTGAAAGAAAAGTAAAGAAAAAAAGATGGAGAAGAAAAGACGAGGAAAAAGAAGAAAGAAATAAGAAAAAGAATAGAAGAGGGAGACGAAAGAGAAAAGTAGAAGAAAGAAAAGGTAGAGAGAGAAAAAAAGAAAGACTTGATAAGTCTATTTTTAATTTATAATCTCAGTTTATGAAATGCCCCTAAATCAGTTAATTTTAATAAATATTTACTCACAAGGGTTGGCGATTGAGTGAATATTTCTGAAAATTTGGGGTTCTTTAAGTAACCAAATAAAATTAGGGAGTGAGACGGCATTACTCTTTAGCAAAAATAAAATTGGAGAGGTCAAAACAATTTCTCATATCCTTATCTAGACTCGCTGGTATAATTAGAACAGACGGACATTACTTACAGTTGCAGGAGTCACAGCCGCTTGCGCGCTATCTTGATGCTGGAACGTCCCATCGAAGAAAATATTGCTAGGAACACCGAGATTGATGAAGATAAAGGTTCTGAGGACGAAAGCGAGGACTACTCCGCATCCTATGCAAGAACGTCTAAAATGCCTATTGAGAGTCTCAGACGACATAGAGTAATTCGCTTATGATCTTTTTTTTTTTTTTTTTTTTTTTTATGTATTATTA
>JANKKB010012004.1:0-61220 GCA_026225775.1 Bursera palmeri
GTTCTTTCTCGCTTTCTAATGCAGCTCTCAGCTCAAGCAGCTACAAAAATGAACATTCGGTCATAAAGGATGGTGATGCCGAGTGGGTTTGACAGTGGCAACGTTAGCGACGACTACAACGGTTAATGAATGACGTGAAGAATGTCATTTGTTGAGGTTTTAGTCGGTTTTGATTAATAAGATTGGCGAGTGTGGAGTGTTAGTGGTAAGAGACGGTGGTGATAGACAGTAGAGGTGGAGATCAATTTAGATCTAGTGCAAATTCCTCTACGCCCCCAGAAAGTGGGGGTTTCAGTATTACTATTCAAACAGTGAGGATAGCGCTATTACCAGGCCTGGGGTGGTTTGCACAGGAAAGATCGATTTACGTATATACACAATTACTATTGTTCAACACACTTTAAAACATGAAATCTATTCAAGAACATATTATGAACCTTTCTATTATTAATGTAAATGTATATTATAATTACCATTTCTGTAATTTTTATGAGATAAATTATAATTTTGAATAATTTCAATTTCATAAATTTTAGAAATTTATTCAGAGCTTACATGCTTATAGTTATCGTAACCATGTTCTGGGCTATGTGTAAGTATAAAACAAGTTATTTGGTCCAAATTAAATTATAATCTTCTTGCCTGACATCACTGTTCTGCTTCCTATGCTGTACCAGCCATTCTCCATATCATATATTTTGAATGTGTTTGTTTTTTTTTTTTAACTTACGATTGATTGGCATATAATTTCATCTCCAGAAAAAACACTAAAATTTTGGCTTTTATATGAACACAAATATCTAATCGTTTTTTATTCCTCTAATTTCTCTAAATTATCTTCATAAAGTTCAATTTTTTTTTATAAAGTGAGATTTAGTTAATCACAACGTCATAATGATGATGTGGTGTATTTCTTTAGTATTTAGTAATTTATTTCATGTGATACCATATCAACATGAGTGGTTTTTGAAAATGAAACATGAGTAGTAAAATAGTTTAAATAAAATGAGAAAGGAAAGACATGTAATAATTAAAATTTGAAAAAAAAAAAGAAATTTAACGACTTTTATTTGTATGGAAATAGATGAATGGTTAGTTGTACCACTTTTGTATGATGATATGATATATCGAGTTTATACAAATATTTCTTCTATTATTTTCTTGATTATCTGATCTAAAGAGGAGATCTTGTTTATTAAGTATGATTAATAAGTGTGAATGTGGATTGTTTGTTATTTGAAAGTTTAATTGGAGCAAATATGATATTTATTATTGATTTTTTCAACTAAGTGAAAGTTTTGCAGTTTGGGTGTGTGAAGTCTCATGGTCAGGTGATTGGCCTCTACCTTAGTTGTATTTGGCTTTGCGGGGCAACATCCCTTCCAACACTAAGTCTCTTTCTCCTTCGTCACTTGCAAAGTGTCAACCTAGCTTACAATCATTTCAATTCTCAAATTATTTCTTCTGATTATGTAGTTTTAGACTACTCAATCTCTCCAACTCATACTTTTGANAGGTCAAGTACCATTGGAAATCTCTCACTTGTTCATATTACACCTCCGAACATATAACAATTGAAACACCTGAATCCAACACAGTTGAGAGAACTTATTCTTGATGATGTGAACATGTCTACCATGACTGTCCATTCCTTGTCGAATCTATCTTATTCTTTGACCTCCCTGAGTCTCCAGGATTGTGGAATGGATCTTTAGCCTACCAAATCTACGATCGCTCTTAAACGCGAAAGATAATTTTTCAAAGGTAAACTGGACTACCCTCTGAAGCAATATAAGATGTTTATAAATGTTTCGAAACTGCTTTAAAATAAAGCAGTTATATAAATAAGTTGATTTTATAAAGAGTTTTAAAAGTATGGAGTTCTCTGCTTTTAGAGGATTGCTTTTGTTTATAAAATAGAAAAAGTCATATTTATCCTTATAAAAAATTAAAAAGCAAAAAAATTTATTTGTCTGTTCGCAACCTACGAATTTTTTTATGGATTATTGAATTAATTATATTTTGATTATATTATTGATATATTATATTAAATATGATTTTTTACAATCAATATTTATTGAATTTAACAAATATTTGAAAAAATTAAAAATTATTCGTATAGAAATTATTTATAAATAATTAAAAAAATAATTAATTATAAAATATTAATAATTAAAGATTATAAANGGTATAATATATATGTCTATGTTTATCATTTATACATAATAAAAGTAAAAATATCTAAAACTCCAAACACATCATCCTGCTTTAAAAAAAAAAAAACAAAGTAGGTTTTAAAAATTGTTTACCAAATACCTCAAACTTATTTTATAAACTACTTATTTTTTTAGCAAATTAGAAGTTATTTCTAAAGTAAAACAATCCCAAACTGGCCCTAAGATTAATATTAAAATAAGTAGAACTTAGTTTCAATTAAGTATATATGTGAATAGAGTTAAGGAGTTCATTATTTAGGAAAAAGGTGGATGAACATATGATTAGTAATAAGGAACAATTGAGTATCGATATTATGTTTAATGAGTTATAATTAATGAATTTTAGAAAGAGTATGATCCTTAAATTCTTTTTATGTTTGCAAGAAATCTTTAAAGAAGTATAATTTTTTATTAAATTCAAAATTGATTTAACATGGTATTTTTATAAATATATAAATCCAGAGGTATATTAAGTAAATTTCTAAAGATGAGGGGCCATTAGGAAAACAATAACTTTTANGGTTAAAATTTCAACTAAATTAATATGAAATTTATTTAAAAAAAAAAAATAGAGCCAAGGTCTCCCTTAACCACTACGAAGATCTACGAATTCTCAACAAATTACAAACATTTTTAAGAAGAGATGAGTATGCTTCTTCAATTCTCAACAAATTACAAACGATTTTAGTTCAAGAGAACGCTTAAAGTTTGACAATTTCTCATATTCATTTTTTTGAATAAATAGGGTGGGACTATTTTTATCCATAAATTTATTCTCGTACCCAATATTTTTGTGTTGTTATAAAACATCTAGATAAAATTATAAGTTTTTAGTCTTGAAAGATTGAAATTCATAGAAAGTCTTTCCATGCCTTCCTTCCTCATTTATATGACTGTGTTGCCTTCTTATTTGTATTTTCAATTTGGTAAGGCGATGATAGTTTAGTTTTTGCAGTATATAGTNTGGGGTAAATACATAGACATCTCAAATGTTTGGTCTAAGTAACAAATTCACCTCTGTTATTCATAAAGTAACATAAAGACCCTCATTTTGATATTTTAAGTAACATTAAGACCTCTATTTTTATGTGTCAAGACCCCCATGTTTTCCAATTCTATGGGTGTCTATGTTACTTTATTAATAACAGGGATGAGATTGTTACTTAGATCAAACCTCGGGGGTGTCTATGTATTTACCCTGTATATAGTCTATGGATAGAGAACACAAATTTGGGTCAAAACTCAAGCTATTGGCAGGCTGTACTAATGTTATATTAGGGTTAGCCAGATGCAAATTAACTCATAATAATAATAATAATAATAATAATAAAAGAGATGGATGTAAACTAGGTCATATGGTGGCCTCCAGTTAGGCGAAAATNAACCCACCCAAGATCAAGAGCAAAATCAAGTTTAAAATATACTTTCGAATTTTGAAATCCTCCATTGTCACATACTTGATTTTAATAATTAAAACAGCTGGACTGCTTGCACCTATTTTTTTGATATACACACCGATTTGCCTAATATACCTCCTAATAAAATTAAAAATTTTCATTTTTACTCATTAAACGCATCTTAATAACAAAAATAATTTCTATATAAAAATAAATTTTATGATAAATTATTTTCATAAATAAAACCATTCACTTAATCTTAAACCCGCACCAGTTAACAAGCGATTCTCCATCAAAAACACTTCTAGTCTTCCGTGCCTCGTTTAAACTTGTAAAATCATCAAGCAATAGCTCTACAATATTTTGAAAGTTCACCCATCAAAATCTTACCCCTCTAAATCTTTCAAAGAAGGAGACCAAAAAGATAATGGAGAGCACAAAGAAAGCCTTTGATATGTAAAATCTAATGACAAAAGTTAAATCCTAAATTCTAAATCTTGAACCCTATCAAAGCAAAGAGTCAGAAGTATTGGAAATTACTACCATCTCACCTTCCCCTGTTTGCTACGATAAGAAAAGGGCTATACCCTTTCCTACGTAGTAAATGCATACAGCATTAATTACAGACAGAGTCTCTCTATTTTGATGCTTTTTTCTTTTACCTCCAACGGTTTTTGCTTCAAGTCTGCTTATAATTAACTTAAAAGTTTTTATTGTTTTTGCTAAAGAAGATCAAAACATATGCTATGGACTCCGACAAACTTTTGTTGCGATAATCTGATTATAAGAGATTATACATGGAGCAAATCTGGAACACCCAGGGTTGAGCCTTGAGTTTGGGATGCTTGGACCCAGGAGTGGGGACGTACGAGGCCAGAGGTATGGGTGACGAGCCACATTGGGTTCTGGGCCCATGGATGAGTGGGTTAGGCCCCACAGTATATATAATAATTATAATAATTTAAATTTTTTTAAATTGACACTAGACAATGTAATTTAATGTCAACTATTAACTTTGTATAACTTAATACAATGTATATGCATATGAAAGTTGTACTTTTTGTTATTTAATACTGTACAAAATTGTAAACAAGCACGTGTATTATATTATTTAATGCCATGCAGCACACCACACATGATATAAGTTGATAAAAACATTATAACAAGAAACATTCGTAAACAAAATCATAAAAGATTTTATAAAAAGAATGCGCATGATAGTATAGTCAGAGTACTAATAAGCCTACATTTCTCTTCTATTACACCCTCATATGTTGTAATGCTTTAATAAAGAAACATGGGTTCCCCTAGCGTGTGCTTATCAACTTTTCTGCGTCCACTTATTGCTGTTATATTCTTACACTCTTGCAACACTCTGCTAGCATGGACAAAGTTCTGCACTGCTCGAGTGTAAGCAACTCTTTTTCATTTAACAGTTATTCCTCCTATCGTTGTAGTGACATAAGTGTTCCTTTTTATCCAAAATGATGTCCTGGAAAGAGGCTAATGATTGTTGTTCATGGGACGGAGTCTCAAGTCTGATATGGTGACTGGTCATGTGATTGGCCTAGACTTTAGTTGCAGTTGGCTTCATGGCGGCATCCCTTCCCATACTAGCTTCTTTCTCCTTCCTAACCTGCAAAGTCTTAATCTGGCTTTCAATGATTTCAATCTTTCCCAGATTCCTTCTGATTTGAGTCGATTTTCTAGTTTGATGGACCTTAATCTCTCCCGCTCGAATTTTAGTGGTCAAACCCATCAGAAATTTCCCATTTGTATAAATTGGTTTCACTTGATCTTACTTCATATTACAATTACTTCGACGGAAGTCTCATGATGAGACTTGAAACACGTGTTCTGGAAGGTTTAGTTCCAAACCTGACAAAGCCAACAAAACTTATTCTCGATAACGAGGACATGTCTACCATAGCACCCAGTTCCCTGGAGAATCTATCTTCCTCTCTAACTTCTTGGAGTCTTGGTCATTATGGAATGAAAGGGAACTTTCCAGATCACATCTTCAGCCTGCCAAATCTACGAGTCCTTGATTTATGTTGGAACTTCAACTTGACCGGTAATTTTCCAAATGTTAACCGGAGCCGCCGTTGAGGAGTATCTAATTCAATTAGCAATCTCAAGTCCTCGAGGTATTCCTCTCTTATAATAGTTTCATTGGCACATTTCCAGATATTTTTGTAACCTTAAAGCAACTTTCTTATTTATCCATTGACAGTAATCAATTAGTTGGTCGGATTCCTTCGCTTTTAAGTGAGCTTCAACAGTTAGTTGGTATTAGTTTAGTCAATAACTTCTTAAATGTCAAAATACCTTCTTGGTTATTCACCCTACTGTTATTGTACAAAGACCTTGGCAGTAACCAATTAACTGGCTACATTGAAGAATTTTGGAGTATTTCACTACAAACCATTTATTCGGATGGTAATAGATTGCATGGTTCAATTCCAAGTTCAATCTTTGAACTTGTGAACCTGACTACACTCCCACTTTCTTCAGACTACTTACGTAAAACAAGGATTAATGCAATAGAAATAGAAACTGCAATTTGATGGCCCTTAGCAAAACCATGAATATCCAATTGTTGGTGATGTTGCTAACAGGGGCCACTTCGATATCGGCGGTCAAAGACTGTGCTACCGTGACGGCACTCGTCTCTTCCTGCGCCAGCTTTATCACCTATGGCTCACCTGACCCCTTTCCTGGGTACCCCATGTTGTGATGCCCTGATGAGACAAAACTTAATCGCTGACCCTACATATAACAGGAGTTCCGTTTGCAGATGTCCAATGGGCCTCATCAGCAGTTACAATCCTAACGCCACAGCTATTGCCACTGTGCCACGGTGTCCACTTGGGCTTCACCATTGATTCCAATGCAGATTGCAATCAGTATACATCTCTTCTTGCCTCTCTTTGTTTCGGACAATTTGTGAAAACAATCAAATGGAGGAAACTTATTTTATTTTTAATAAATTTAATATTTCCTTTGATTGTCTATATAAGTTTAACGGCTAAAGATATAAACATTTTTTCCATAATGTTGCTCGGTCATAACATGTTGTTTTGAATCTTTTGATCTTGATCAGCAAAAAATAAAACAATTCAAACTTAAAGTTAATTATATTTTATTCTTAAGGTCATGGAGGGGTGCTAGATAATTAGCACGTGTAAAGTCTTTGTCTAATCTAACAAGTACTCGCACGATAATATCTTTATACAGGGCTTAGGTTATTATAATTTCTTTTTAACTTAATTTCTTATATGTTTTTTTTGTAATTATTGATTGATTATTAATTGACTATAATCTAATATTTGTAAAAAAAATTATAAAAGATAATTATTATTATATCAACTCAATAAAATTTTAAATATTAGATTGAAGTAGATTTATGAAAGAGTGTAAAAAAATTAAGTTAAAAAAATTAAACTATAATAGAGTGCTCTATTTATAAATAGCTAATAAAGAAATTGTTATGTTTGAAACTGACAACAAATTATTTTTTTTTTTATATATACATCAAATAATAGGTGTTAAGAATTAAGGTTCCTCTATGCATCCATTATTCTGAATACACTATAGTTATTAAATTTTAGAACTTAAGTTTTTCTTCCAAATATATCGCCATAATTTTAAAAATAACATCAATCGACCAATAACATTCAGTAGACCAATCTTTAATTTGTTTAAAAAAATAAATAAATTAAAACCATTAATTTTTTTCAAAAGTTAATATACTTACAAAAATCATTAATTAGTAAACCATTTATATTAATCTCCCAGGTAGTTTAAAGTTTCTATTTATTTTTTATTGTAGCCTTTTATTCAATTAAGTCTTAATTTATTTAATTTTTTGTTAGCTACATGATAATATTTTTTGAATATTAAGAAAATGAGTTGAATAAAAGTATAATTTTAAGAATATTTAATGAAACGTGGGATATACTTAGAAAATTGATTGTTAAAATTAAAATTTTAAATGCAAATAGTCTTACTCTCGAACAATTATATTTATGACTACAAATCGTCCCATCCTTTTTACTAATTCTTCCCAAAGATGGCCATTTGGTGATTTGAGAATTCTTGTATTTATTTTTAATAAAAATAGGCTATTTATTTTTAAAACATTTTTCTCTTCCCCTCACTTTTCCATTGTATTTACAGAATTCTTGATTGCAAGACTTTCATTCCTCTTTCAACGTTACCCCCTGAGTGGGGAGTAATTTTTATATTTTTAAAACTTAAGGGACTGTATTTTTTTCCTAAACGTCAGGGAGTTGCGTGTGACTTATAAAAAAATAGCGTATATTATTTAATAACTAACTGTAGAAACCGTCTCTTGGAAACGTTCGTCCGAAACTCCACTGTAGCGATTTCAGCTGTAAGTACTGCTTGTAAATTTTAAAAATTCGTTATGTGCAATCCCTATTTTAATCATTTGATTCTGATTTCCATCTCAAATTTCTATTGATTTTCACATTCATAAAGCTTTTCTGATATTGCTTCGCTGATTTGTTTCTGGGTTTCAATTCACCTGCTTTATACTTTCTGCTATTAATTATTAAAATTTTGATTAAAATTGTGTAACACTTAGCTTACATATGCACAGTTCGGCACATGAATTTGAGTTCACTTTATTGCAGTGCTGGACAAACTAAGATCAGAATTAAGGGTCTTTATTTAAATCCTATATACACTTGCTTTAATCAGAATTCCTTGCTTTTGTCTCTAGAGGCATGTTAAGTAGAGAATTGAAATCTAAGCATGAAACCGAATTCTGGGTATTTTGTTTTTGAGGACATCGTTTGCTGTCAGTTTCGAAGAGAGATTTAAATGTGTCGTGGTAACTTTAGAGAAGAGAAAGATAATGTTTTTATTACTTTTAATTTTTACTATCATAGTGAATTATCATGGCGGGTTTGGAGGAATTGAGAAGGAAGCTTGCACCTTTGTTCGATGCTGAAAAGGGTTTATCAACTGGATCAACTGTTGACTCGTCTGATACTTATATGGTATGTTTACTTTATACAAGGAAAATGGATACACAAGTAGAGTTGTTTTGTATGATTTATTGCTGGTTATATGTAGCTGTCAGAAGGTGGAACTGTTAATTTGTTAAGTAGATCATATGGAGTGTACAACATTAACGAGCTCGGATTGCAAAAATGCTCGTCTTGGCTTTTGGATGAATCAGACCACACTGAGAAGACATATCGTTGTGCCTCTCGTGAGATGAGAATTTTTGGCTCTATAGGCAGTGGTGCAAGCAGTATTGTTCAAAGAGCTATCCACATTCCCACTCATAGGATAATTGCCTTGAAGAAAATTAATATTTTTGAAAAGGTATGCAATTTCTTACTTGCTGTTCTCTATTTGATTTCGTGATTTGAGTTTTTGGGTTCTTATTGCAACACACTTTAATTTTTCTCAGAAAGAAGCTAAATTTGATTAAAATATGCATCATATCCTCAAGGAAAACTTTAAGTAGAGTACTATAGAAAATGCAATTATTTCTGGCCCCTTCTGCCTGTGGTTTTTGAAGCCCCATTAAGGAAGATGGTAGTTAGTTGTTTGATGTGCTGAGAAAGCACTTCTTCATTCAGTTTGGATTATATTTGCAGTAATTTAGCAAAAGGCATCTGGAGCCAAACCTACTGCATGACTTTTAGTTATACTCAGTATCATGTTTTCTTACTCTGCTATTATATTTCTCAAAGATCTGTTTCCATGACAAAGTTAACAATCTTGAATTTTTTATCTGTGACAAATAACAAATATTCAGGCCATAATAATAGGACTTTTTCTCAAAAGGAGTTCTTTGTAGACATGATTTTATAAAATGTGTCATATGGTTATGACAATGATTCTCATGCATATTCACTTTTTTCTTAATAGGAGAAAAGGCAACAGCTTCTAACGGAGATAAGGACATTATGTGAAGCTCCTTGTTTTGAGGGTCTAGTGGAGTTCCATGGAGCATTTTATATGCCAAACTCGGGGCAAATAAGTATAGCTCTGGAATACATGGACGGAGGTTCACTGGCTGATATCTTACAAGTGCGGAAAAGTATACCAGAACCAGTTCTTTCATATATGTTTCAAAAGCTTCTGCAGGTAAGGACATTTCATTTTCTTTCACTTTGGTTTTTCTCTTCACGGAAGTAGCATTTTCCTCAATAAATACTGCATTTTTTAACCGAGTACACATTTTGTTTCCTCTGATTCTTCAAGGGACTAAGCTACTTGCATGGTGTTAGACATTTAGTTCACAGAGATATCAAGCCAGCAAATCTTCTTGTAAATCTCAAGGGGGAGCCAAAAGTTACAGATTTTGGCATAAGTGCCGGCCTAGAGAATTCAGTGGCAATGGTTAGTGATCAAAACTATTCATTCTTTAATTTATTATTGTATGCTGCTTTCTATTGCACTGTTTATCTGGATTGGTGGTTGTTACTTTTAGTTACTTTCGGACATAGATATGCATTTGAATGTCTTAAAGATGTTTCTAACCTGTGCCAAATGTCATATGCTAGTGCGCTACTTTTGTCGGAACTGTTACATACATGTCACCTGAGAGAATCAGAAACGAGGGCTATTCTTATCCTGCTGATATCTGGAGCTTAGGTCTTGCTCTCTTTGAATGTGGTACAGGAGAATTTCCATATACAGCTGATGAAGGACCTGTCAATCTGATGTTACAGGTCATTATTTTCATATTATATGTTGTTTTGAAATTTTCATTTTTGGCTAAGCAATAAACTTATGCGTCTTGTTTTTATGGAAGATCTTGGAAGATCCATCACCGTCACCATCAAAACAGATTTTTTCACCAGATTTTTGTTCATTTATTGATGCTTGCCTTCAGAAGGATGCAGATGCCAGGCCCACAGCAGAGCAGGTAAAACAACAGATGGTATTTATCACACATAGATAAAAATGTAAAAGTTTCATGAATTGTTTTTAACTTCCTATGGGATATTAAGCAGATAATATTTAAAGATATTTGAACCTAAATCTTTAAAACTAGTAGATTTAGATATGTTTAATCATTTTTTTCTGTTCATGCATCATATATGGCACAGTGGAGTTAATTCACACACTTGTTACTCGGTAAAAAATGGTTGATAAATAAAGAATATAATAACATTTAAAATGGAGTCAATTCAGACACTTCTTAAACATAATATTTAAAAATAATATGATTTTGTATGCATTTTCATTGTTGGTTTAAAGATTTTTTAAAACTTGACTTACTTCATTAAAGGAAATCATGATAGTTTGTAGGTGATGTTGTTTACTTGGTATTGTCTACTGCAGCTTCTTTCACACCCATTTATCACAAAGTATGAGAATGCTAGAGTGGACTTAGCAGCATTTGTTCAAAGTGTATTTGATCCAACACAAAGGATGAAGGATCTGGCAGATGTGAGTACATGGATCTTAAAGTGTGGGTATATATGTATATATGTATTTACATATGTATGTATATATGTTTGTTTGTATGTTAATTCAGACACTTGAAGCTGCAAGTAATCACTTGTTTTGTTCAATGGATATTGACACCATATTTCTGTGACTAGATGCTGGCGATACACTACTACTTACTTTTTGATGGGTTGGATGAAAATTGGAAGCATTTAAAGACATTGTATAATGAAGGTTCAACTTTTAGGTATTGTTCTGTTCTACATGGTGACATTTCTTTGTCAATATTTTTATGAAGAAATTGGTAGTTATGGGAAGGGAACTGACTATTATATAGGTTTGAATGATGTCATTTTAAACAAGATTTAACTTGAAGGAGCTTCTTCAAATTTTGCCCCAAAATCAAGGACATTATGATTTTTCTTTCCAACAACTGTGAAACAGGATAATCAGGATGATCTTTTGAGCGGCTTGTTTTTGTCATTATTTCTGTTAAAACAAATTTCCTTTTCTTTATAGATTTTCTGGCAAGGAGTTCATTGGTCCAAATGATATTTTTGCACGTTTGTCGAAGATACGGAGTACATTAGCAGGTGACTGGCCTCCTGAAAGATTAGTACATGTTGTGGAAAAACTTCAGTGCCGTTCGCATGGTCAAGATGGAGTTGCAATTCGGGTATCAGGATCCTTTATCATTGGGGATCAATTCCTTATTTGTGGAGAAGGTGTACAAGTAGAGGGATTGCCGAGTTTTAAAGATCTTTCAATTGATATCTCAAGTCAAAGAATGGGTACATTTAAGGAACAGTTTATCATGGAACGGGGAAATGTCATTGGGCGTTACTTCATAGCTAAACAAGAGCTCTATATTACCCACCCAGTAGAATGACTGACAGTGAAATGGTCTTCTCCAAGGTCTCTTGTTCAACCCTTCTTTACAAGTTACATGAGTGAAAGTGTTTCTTAACCTGATTTTTGTTTATGAAAATGTTCTGACATTATCATTTCTCTCTTTTGTTTAACTTTGCTCTTTCTTGTGGACAGTTTCTTTCTGTCGTCAACATCTGCGTACAAACAACTCATACATTGTGTGGTGTGATACTGCAACATAATCATCTAGACCTTAACTACAAACAGTGTGGGTGGAACCTTTTCATGAAAAGACGTAGACTTACACTAGCTGGAGCTTTGAGCTGAAAATTCTTGGCGCCAGTCTGTATAGCTCCCAAACTATAATCTCCTCTTTGTATTGATTCATATATTTATGTTGCGCAAATGTAACATGGTGTGGAATTAGAGAGCTTTTATTTAAGTTATAGGTGTACTGTCATCAAATTGCAACACATTTATACGGGCCAAGTTAAATTTTGCCCTGACAAATTCATACTAACAATTACAATAAGATAGTTTTCAAACCTGTCTTTGTGATAACAATTTCTGCTGCAAAGTATTTGGCTTCATGTGAATAAAGATCAGAGCAAAGAGTCTAAACTAGTGGAGATCATTGTCAATACACTTACATTTTTCAGCAACAACGACATAGAATGCTACAGCGGTTTGCGAGTACCAGATACTTCTTCAGTAACTGATGATGCCTAATCCTTTTGAAGGAGGGCATTGCTGAGATGGGCGTAAATCATGGTTCAACTACAAAATTTATATACCTGGTATGGGGCATCGCCAGCTCCCTTGTAACTTGAATATCCTGGAATCTAAGAAGGAAAATAAAATTGATGAGATGTAAAATGTGTTGCCATAAAAAACTTATGATCTTGCTTTGAGGCAGGGTTGCGAGGAATTGCTGTGAATAAATGACATCAAGAAGAACAAATTTGCCAGTTTGTGATATTATGAAATATTATCGTTTTGCAATGAAATTGTCTCATGCGTAGTAATACTGGTACAAGTAACAACTAGCATAAGTTCCCAATGAACAATACTATGTAACTTATAAATATAGTGTATATATATATATATACACCATATGTATTAAAGTTAAAATGCTAGATTAAAATGGAATTATTCATTCAAATACCTAATCTATATTTATTACGCTTTCTTTTATTTATTTTTAACCTTGTTATTATGATAATTAAATAAATTTTTCTAACAAACCAAACCATCCTGTCCAAAGGCCTCCTGATCCGAAACCAAACCAACCCGACCCATTCCATAGCTGTACGGGTTTTAGCTTAAACCCTACCCTCTTTTACACAATTCTCTTCTTAGCCTCCAATTGCAGCACTGCTGTGACCAAATACTCTCCGCAACGATGCCGAAGCATTATAGACCTGCTGTAAGTTCTCTAATACGACATAGTTTTGTCTTCTAATCGGTACTTCGAATGCACACAATCTCTGAATTTTTTTTCTCGTGAACTTTCCCCTTGATTCTCGATGGAATTTTCCAGGGAAAGAAGAAAGAAGGAAACGCTGCTAGGTACATCACCAGGTCGCAAGCACTCAAGAGCCTTCAAGTTAATACAAGGCTTTTCAGGTCCTTTTTCCCACTCTCTTGACTGTTGTTGTATGTTTATACGCGAGAGTGAGAGATTATGTGGAGATTGTGTTTTTATTAGGGTTTTGTTGTTTCAAAAACAGTAAAACAATTAACTAAGGAAATAGAATAAAGTTTGAATAGTTATTAGACTTTCAGGAGTTGTAACTACTTGCGTTTTTTAAGAAAACATAGAAGGTGGAATGGAGTGCTGAATACTGTAAATTGATTGTTTTGTATCTTAATATTAAATGACTGCGAAAAATTTGGTGGTACTTTCTCTTCCTTTTCATGGATAGGCTCTTAGGTTCATTGTGTATGGGCCGGAAAAAAGCATTCAATAGGCTTAATTTTTTATGTTCAATGTGTTGGTGAATGGAGTAGGTACTCTAGAATTGACATTGAGTGGTATTTTGACTTCAATCACTAATTTTTATGAAGAGAATTCCAATTCTATGGACGGTTTCCATTCTGCCAATGTGCAGTTTTAATGTATATGTGTTTGAGTTGTGAATCAAACTGTCTAGACATTGTTTATTTGTAATTTTGTTGGAGAGGTGGGGTTAAATGAGGCTATGCTTATTGTTTTATTGGTTTGAAAAAATGTAGGAGATTATGCATCTACAAAGGTATATTCCCCCGAGAGCCAAAAAAGAAGTTCAGAGGAAATCACCACACATATTATCACTTGAAGGATATTCAATTCATTCGACATGACCCAATACTTGAGAATCTGAGAGCAAAGAGTGCATATGCGAAGAAGGTAATTAAAGCTAAGGCGAAGAAGAACAAGGAACTTGCAGAGCTTCTCATAAAGCGCCAACCTCAAATCAAACTAGACAGACTTGTTCTGGAAAGGTCCTCTAAATTTACTGATTGTAGTTTTCCTTGTAGTAATTGCAACTCTTGCACTACCACCATAACAACTCCCTGACAATCTTTTTTTTTGGGTTACGCTTGGGATTGCAGGTATCCCCACTTTGTTGATGCTCTCAGAGATTTAGATGATCCTCTCACATTGGTGCACCTTTTTGCTGCATTACCTGCATCTGACAGGTTGAAAATTGAAGTGAAGCGTGTCCATAATTGTCGAAAGTTAGTACCTTTTCTTTTTTCTATTAAAATGAACATTAAAAAAAAAAAAAAACCTGCAGCTTATAGGGTGTTCAAATGTGCTTTTTTGCTTTAACGACTTTTAATTTAATGACTTGTTGTCCAATTTTGGTATCTTATCACCTTTGCTACTTAAATAACCTTAATGTTGGTTCCTTTGCTAGGTTGAGTCATGAATGGCAAGCCTACATTTCTCAAACTCATAAATTGCGAAAAGTTTTCATATCGGTGAAAGGGATATATTACCAGGTACCACGTCAATCATGTTTACCATTGTTGTATGATGTGGAAACAACCTTTCTTTTTTATATCAACATGTCTGTACTGTTTCATGTGTACAGGCTGAGGTTGAGGGTCAGAAGATTACATGGCTAACACCTCATGTGCTGCAGCAAGTTTTGCCTGATGAAGATGTTGTCTATGATGTGTTGCTCAACTTCTTGGAGTTCTATGAGGTTTATTTTCTTATTGCTGCTGATTTCCTTCTACTGTCATTGTCATTTCTTTCAAGATTTTAGCAATTGAACATTTTTTTCCTTTTATTTCCTTTTGAAAATCTGTTTATCTTTTGAACTAGTATTTTTGGACCAATCTAGTCTAAGTACCTATCTTTCTGATTTACATATTAAATTTGCTTTGGGTGCAGACTCTCCTCGCCTTTGTTAATTTTAAACTTTATCATTCAATCAATGTAACATATCCACCCATTCTTGATACTCGATTGGAAGCTTCGGCGGCAGGTTTGCTTCTTCTCATTTTGTATGCAACTTAAGTAGTACCAGAAATTTATTTGTTGTTGCACTTGTAACACTTATGATCCAGTTCTTTTTTTCAATATTTAATAATTCAATTAATTGTATTTTCGGAATGCTGCAGAGCTTTATGCATTATCAAGATACTTTGATGCTAACTCTAGAACTGTTGAGCAAGTTGTTGATGCTCAGCTAGATGAATCAGAACTTAGACTTGCCCAACTTCAGCATCAACTTCCTTCCAATGAACCTGGTGCCTTGATGCAACTTGTCAAAGGTGCTACCGATGAAAATGAAGAGGATGAAGATACAAAGGAGTGTAAGAAACTCTTCAAGGATATGAAATTCTTCTTGAGTCGCGAGGTGAGATAAATAGTTTATTGGACAATGACTTGTCTTGCACCAGTTTATAGGACTGACTTGATACTTGTTTTGCTTTTGGTGGTGGGAGCTTGAAGCTACCACGGAGGAATGAAAATAAAATGGATCGAGAATCTGGCATTTGCCATTCATGATGCTCTAATCATGTATACGTCAGCTGTTTGCATTTCATGGTCAATATAATTGGTGACACCTTATATAGATTAAACTTTAGTGACTAATTATTGAATTTTCAGATTTCAGCACTTCATTATTGTTTCTTAAAACAGTTGCATGTATTGGTAAACTGGCAATGTATAAAAAAATATGAGAAAAAATTTGTTAAGCAACAATTTTGATTGACACCAAAAGTTGTTTCATTTATAGAATTTAGACATTTGTGGTTGTGTTAAGGCTTTAACTGGTGCCAATTTAGGTTGAAGAGCTTGTTAACGTCATGGAATTACATTTAGACTGGATGATATTGAAGGCACATTCATCTCATGTCTTCTCATTTACAAATTATGTATTTGTCCGGTTCACATATGTTAGGCCTTTTGATATTTTTGATGCATTCTTCTAGTTTGTCAGTTTTGGAATCATTCTTTTTTACTTTTCTGTTTTTGGAAATTAATCTTTCATATGTTCAGGTACCCAGAGAGTCATTGCTTTTTGTCATCCCTGCTTTTGGTGGTGTTGTTTCTTGGGAGGGAGAAGGGGCTCCTTTTGAGGAAGCTGACCAGAGTATAACTTATCAGGTTGGTCATCAAACTCCTAGTATAAGTTGTATTTAAATGTGTTTCGGAATAGTCGATTATTTTTTTTTCTTGCAGATTGTTGACAGGCCAACTAAGGGTCATATATACCTTTCAAGACAATATGTTCAGCCACAGTGGGTTTATGACTGCGTAAATTCACGGATTATATTGCCAACCGAGGCTTATATGGTGGGAAGGTAATTTTTAGAAGACATAGTCTTGGAATTTCTTCTCCTCCCTCCTATAAGGGTACTGCAGTTATTGCAGCCTCTGGCTTCGAGTCCTTAATTACCGTGTTTGACCAGTGGATTATGGATGTACATTTTTCCTGAGAAACACTTCAACTATTATCTGTCTATTAGTGAGAATTAGCATACATTTAGCTATGTCATTGCTCAGTTTTTCTAAATGCTCGATTCAATTTTTTCTTTTCAATTCACAGGGTTCCTCCCCCACATCTGTCACCATTTGTTGATAATGAAGAAGAAGGTTATGTTCCTGATTATGCAGAAACCATTAAAAGGCTACAGGGTGCTGCCCGAAATGAAATTCTTCCAATGCCAGGTGTGGGAAAAGAGGATCTAGATGATCCTCAAAATTTGCTTGCTGAAGGTTATATCAGTCGGGCAGAGGCTATTGAAGCCGCCGAGAGAAAGCAGAAAGTATGTATACTGATACTCTTATTTCGTTGGTGTTCAAAGTTCACTAACAATGACCTTTCAGACAACTTTTTGAGATTTTTTAACGTGTTCAATTGTAGCTTTCCAATGTTTTGCCCTTTATTTTTCTTTCTGGTAACTCTCTTGTTTGCTACTGTTGTTCTAAGGATGCGTTATTATAAAAAAGGGATATCACATAGACTTTTGATTAATTGAGTCGCTGAGGGTAGCAATTTAAGCTAGAATAGTCTTTTGCACTAAGAAGAAACCATTGCTGTCATTTGCTTAATTCATTTCTGCTTTAAGTTTATTACGGTATTTATCAACTAAATCAAATTAAAAAATCAACACAGATGATGGCACTTGAGAAGCAGTATCATGATGAATTGAAGATGGAAGTTCAGTCTACCGAGTATTCTTCATCTGTCTCGGATACGAATAGGCAGAGCACTGATGAGGATATGGAGGCTAAGGAGGGAAAATCTCTCCCTGATTTACAACAAATTGACAATGATACTGCAAATATGTCAAAAGTTCTGATGTCACGTAAAAAGAGGGGGCTTTATGAAGCCATGAAGGTAACTCTGTTGAGTCTGATGCGATTGATTTTTTCTATTAAAGACTAGTGGGCTTTCTTTGGTTGTGAAAACATTTTTCCTTCATCCCCCATCCATTTTGGTTTACCTTTGTTTCAAATTTTCATGTCTCTTAGTTTGATGTCTTAATGTCTTTGTACTGTTTTTCAGAAAGGACAAGAACGGAAGAAAGCTCATGTTGATCTCATTAAGGAGCGAAAGAAGAAAATTGAAAGTCAGAGAAGTAAGAAGTAAAGAGGGCCAGAAATCTGCGCGGCTTGAAACTAATTGTTATCATTTTGGTTTTGTGTTTTAGTAACTGCTTATAAAGCCGGTTAATATGTTCAATTGGACGTTTAGAAATAGCCAATTAGGGTTGTCATTGGCCAAAATTTTGTTAAAATATGTATAATTTTTTATTGACTGTAACATATATTATCATCGGTTCGGTAACATTATTGAATAGTAACAACTGTTACTTTAGAATGTAGTATGTACTTTTTTATCTAAGTCATTTTAACGGTTTGTATTGGTCTTAAAGTTATAAGAAACAAATATCCTTTTTATTTGATTAGATGTTTTCACTTGAAATAGTCCACGAGTACATGATGCGGAAACTAGCCGTTGTGTGCTGGTTTTTCTCGCACAAGATTTAGCAGAACAGCTGAAGCTCTCATCTCGTTCTGGTGGGTGCAAGTAGCAACCTGATGAACATCAAAAAACTTGCATGAATAGATTAAGAAATATCAAACGTGACTTTTAATAGATGACCCGTAACCAGTCAGATCATCATAGTACTTAGACCACAACATTACACCTCCGTCCTTGGAGGTTTTCTTGATCAACGGTAGAACCTGAGATATGAGAACATCTTTAGAAATACATCCACTACTAGCTGCAGTTGGTGCAGCAGGCAGACCGAGGAAGAACATGGTAGCTGTCACATTATTAGTCCACTGATCCCACGTTGTTCTCACTTCAGAAGCATCATCCTTGTATTCACAGTAATTGTTGTAGAATTGCATCCATATGTAATCAAAGAGTCCTGTTGCTAAGGCTTCACCCATGTACACATCAGGGAATGGACACTGTGGCGCTGCTGTCAGATATACCTTCTTTTCTGACTGGTACTTCTTCAACTGCCTGCCTTTCTACAAACCTAACGAAATCAAGAGATCAATATGTTCTATCATTAATCAGACAAATAATGCAATAATGTAATTTAACCTGATTTACAGTAAATTTTATTATCCCCACTAGGGTTCTGTTGAAAATGCTAGCAGATTGCATCAGATTATATTTAGTCAAAAACCTATCATAAAACTTTACAAATTATCATAACCCTCTTCTATTTTTTTTTTTTTTTTAAAACCTCCTTTAGAAAGAGAATAACAGAAGAAATAAAACCAAGATCTTCCTATGCTTTAGTGCATACATTGTACATAACCTTGCCAGTTCATCATAGTGAAGCGGGCTCCCCCCTTCAATATCAAATCAATTCCATCAAGAACAGCATTTCCGAACGGTCTTGAAGATGATGATCCACCCAAGTAATTGTCCCATAAGTATTGAGATACATTCTTCGCATCTTCTGAAGATACAAGAGAGTAGGAACCATCTCCACCTCCAATAGACAACATAACCTTCACTCCTTTGCTTTGGCAAGATCGAATATCATCTGCCAAGCCTGTGCACCCACCACTTAAAGGATCGCAATGGTCATCTAAGTCAAGTTCTGGGGTTTGATTGTTGCCGAATACACAAAGAAAAGCTATTATAACATAATCAAATCTCCCAGTTGCACATGTATCAGCTAGTGTGCCCTCCTTGGCATTTTGGCCCCAGTAGATTGAGATGCTACCTGAATATGACGGCTTGGCTATAATGGCAAAAACTAGAAAGAATAAAAGTATCCTTTTGGCCATTTTCCTTTTTTTTTGTAAGGGGATGAAATGCTAAATTATTGTTGGTAGTTATTTGCTTTCCTAGATTGAACATTTATACTGAGTTTTCTTTAATTTCATCGATTTCTGTTTATGAAGCACAACTTGTTCAAGCTGTAAGCTTTGTACAGAATGGGAGTGTTGTTTTTAGGTTTAAGATAATATACAATGTGATTGAAAGAGACAGAGGGAGCTTTAGAAGAGATCTTACTTTAACTTTATGTGCTGCAATGAATACAAGTATCATAGGAAGAATCTATTTAGGGGACAATAACCGTGCGCACATAAATGTTGTCAAACAAGTACTATTGTTGCATTTTATTGTAATTTAGTATTCAATTATGCCCATTCTCCTCATGATACAATACATGTAGATGGATATTAAAATAAAATTATGTCAAAGACACATGAAATAAGTATTGTTTACCTTTAATCCGTGCTACATTAAGAACAAAAGTTTGTACAGTTATAATTAGGGATGGCAATTAGATCCACACGTGTAGATATGTAGGACCAAACTTTACTGGATAGAGTTTGAATATCACTTTAAAGAATTTGGATAAGATCTGGATATGAAATATGAATTTCTAGACATGGGTTTGGATAGGGTCAGGGTTTAATAAGTAAACTTAGATTTAGACCCTACCGACATCCACAAAAGACCCATTTAAATTAAAAATAATAATTATTGTATATATTTTTTTTAAATTTAAGAAAATTATGATAGTCTTTCTGAATTATGTTCTTGTCTAGTCTTGCATGTATCGTTTTCAAATTTTGCTTAAGTCATGCATGTTTGGACTAATATTCTCAACATGCTATGATAAATATGATAAATGATTTAATTTACTAGTTGTTATTAAGTAATATGAATTCCTATTTCCCTTTTTCAAAAAGAAATAAATAAATAAGAAGGCCAGATATCAAGAACCCCCTGATTTTTGAGAAACGATTTAAAAATTATATCTAAAAAATTATTCAAAACTACTACAAGAATACAAATAACTTTGCAAAGTGATATTTGATCTTCTAAGGAGTGGAACTTTATAATGTGTATACTTTCATGTGTTTATCTGATTTTTTTGTCAAGTTCATGTAAAAAATAGAGATAATGTAAAGTAAGAGCTTTCCCAAGACACGGGAGATATTCATGTAAAAGATAGAGATAGAAGAAAAACACAGTGCTGGGCTTACCCGAAGAAGAAAAGAAGAAAAATATCATGAACTAATATGTTTTTTCAAATTTTGTAATAGCTAGAAACATGCTTTCACTTTCTTCATACAAATATGATCTCAACTCATACAATCTGCACACTCCATACTCAAACCTTTACAGATATAAATAAAATTACAAGCCCTTTCAAAAACAACACTATACATCTAACTATTGGCAATCACCTATGATCATCATTTCGGTGACACTGGCTTTGTGTGGTGAGAAGATTTACCTGTAATAGCTTTCTTTACCTTGGAAATTGAATGCTTGACCTTTGACCCTACACCTGATAATATACCATGTGATTTCTTATGTACAGCCTTAACATCCATGTCTCTAGAGGCCTCTACCATGACGGGAGCATCAAAGCCAGAGTCTGTCTTCTGATGTTCATCTCCTTCCGCTTCATCTTTCTCTTCATATGATTTTTCTTCTTTGACTGTAATGGTTTCTGCTTCTTCAGAATGCCTTTCTTCTGTGCCGGGTGTTGGCTCTCTCTCTTTGGTGACATCTTTAGCCAATTGCGGGGTTTCTTTTGTGGACCTTTGGGAAAAGTCAGACAATGAAGGCTTATCTGAATCCGCCAACGTGGATTTATCACATTTTTCTTCTTCTGTACCATCTGTTCTTTTCTCTCCTCCATGCTCAGCTTCTTTTACTTCTAAATGAACCCCTTCAGAATTTCCTGGTTTGATATCTTCAGCTTCAACCTTCTGTGAGGTTTCTGCGAGTCTTTCCTGAAGTACTGGTGGAACATACTCGTGGCCAGACGAAACTATTGTTTCTGAGCACTTTATGGAATCTGCTTCTATCGATATCTGCTTTTCAGTTGTTGCAGAAGACATTTTCCCAGACTTCTGAGTTTCTTGAATGAGTTTGCTCTCTTCTTCGAACTCCTTGATGCATTCTTTTTGTGATACCTCTATACTGGATTCCTGATACAAGAGTAAAAATAAAGCTGCTCAACTTTGATTTTTTTTTTTCCTTCCCACAGCATCATTGTTATTTGATCTACTAAACTATTTGTCATATTATCATCGAGTTTGGAGATACTAATTACTTTTAACATCATCATCATCGTCATTAAAAGTTTAATATTGGGCTTGTTTGCAATTTGGATCTTGGAGAGTTTAAGGGATTGATCAGATTACACTTCAAAAAAGTTGAAGTTTTGAACCTGCATTCCCTCCTTTCAGCTCAAGGCTTGTAATGCCCTAGGGTATATACCTTATTGACCAAGTTGATGCCGATTGTAAGATTCTTTATGATTAACACAGTGTGGTATATTAAAAGCTACCTTCATGTTTATAGCGACTCCAGGGGAGAAATTTTTAACAAATTAAACTCCATTATTCTTTTTCACCAATTTTTACCCAAACATGCTTCTATAGAAACAATAGGAGCATCTATTATGGCTTCTTGTTTAATTTTTAATTTTCTTCTTAAGAAAGTTATTGCTATTGCAAGGTCGGAAGGAGGGTAAAACGTAATCTGACCTCATCCCTTATAGGTGTGGCTTCTGAGTTGCCACTTCTGAAGTTGCTTTCCTCTCCCTGATTTCTGGACTCCAATTCGGTAGCTGAATCCTCAACATACTTTCTCTGAAACTCTTGAGGAAAGCTCTCTTTTATTGTCTTGTTCTCTACTAAAACTTGGTCCGAGTCCTCAACACTTCTATCTTCAGCAACTACCTCTTTTCCAATAGTCTCGCTTGCAGTGGCCTTTACAGTTTCCACAGACAGCTGTTTTATCGGTTGAAGTTTCAAGTTTCATAAAAAGATTATAAATAAATAAAAAGATTCAATAAAATATAAAAAGACTCAGTTCCTCTTTCTTACCTCTTCAGCTTGAATTCCTGTCTCTGTGGTTTCAGTTGTTCTATATGTTTTCTCAGGTTCAAGATCCTTTTCACTTGTCTCAAATTTGAGATTACATGCTGTGTCGGTCGGTCTAGTTAGGTCTATGATTTCCTTACTTTCTGATGAGGCATCAGCACATTCTATCTTGGTTTCATTTCCCGGGGACGCAACTTGTAGAGCTCCATCGGGAGTCAGGCCACCTTCCTCGTGTACCAGCACTTCAGCAGGACACTCTTTTATATCCTTATTGCTTGTAGACTCCAGTGTGAGAACTTCAAGCTTTCCGGGACTATACTTTAGCAAACTCATCTCTTCTGTTCGCTTTGCAGCCGAAGAATCTTCTGGACCCTCATCTTCCAGCGTCTTCTCTTCTTTCATCTTCTCAACTGTGGTTGTAGTTCCATGCATAAAAGGCAATGCAGAGGTTGGAGTCAGAAGCTGCTCCTCTAATTTCTCTGTCAACGGAGTCTGCTCAGCAGTGATTTCACCTTCTGTAGCAGGTTCAACACCTTCTGCTCTATGGTCAGATGTTTCTTTGCAAGCTTCTTCGCTTTCATCTGGCTTCTCTGCATTTAGGCTTTCCCCAGATTCAACACACTTTATCTTCTCATTTTCTAAAGGCTCTAGTTGTGTAGCATCATCAGAAGTCTGGCTGCCTTCCTCGTGTACCAGTGCTTCAGTTGGACTTTCTTTTATGTCTTTATAGTTAGACTCCAGTATAGGAACTTCGAGCTCTCTGGGACCGTCATTTTTCAAGCTAATCTCTTCTGTTGGCTTTGAAGTTGAAGAAATTTCTGAACCTTCATCTTTTAGCATCTCCATTTTTTCCGCTTTCTCTTCTTCTATGTTCACAACTGTAGTTGTAATTTCATGCTTGAGTGGCAATTCAGAGGCTGGAGTCGGAAGCTGCTCTAAATTCTCTGCTGAGGGGATCCGTTCAGAAATAATTTCATCTTCTTTGACAGTTTCAACACCGTGTACTTTGTCGTCAGTTGTTTCAGTGCAACCTTCTTCACTTTTGTCTACATCTAGCTGCTTCGCACTTGGGCTTTTCCCAGTTTCATCAATGCCTTGATCTTTGAACTGGTAAATTACGTCAGAAGATAATTTGGTCTCCACAACTTCATCTGCAACTGGTTCTTCCTCCTCAGTTACCTTCTCTTTCTCTGCTTCCTGAGAGTTAGTAGCTAGGACTTGGTCTAGCTTTTCAACAACTAGGCTTTCCCCAGCAGAAGCTTCAGAGCCTTGATCTTTGGACTCGTATATTGCATCAGAGACTACGTTGGTTTCATTAAATTCAATTGAATTTGGACTTTTCAGAGCCAAACTATCTTCCTCGTGCTCAAAATGACTAGATAGGACACCGTCCATATTTATGCCAGTCGAGCTTTTCCCAGTTTCATCAGCTCCTTCAGAACCCTGATCCAGGGTGTTGCCAACTGCATCCAAAGCCACTCTTGTGTCGTCAACTTCAGCTGTATCTGAATTTTCCATAACTACGTTCTTTCTCTCTGCATGATCATGATCATTAGTTGAGCCTTGATCCGGCTTCTCCACTGTTTGGCTTTTCCCAAAATCAGTTTCTTCGGAGCCCTGACCTTCGGACTCACAAACTGCTTCGGAAGCTGTTTCGATTTCCTCAGGTTCACCCATATCTGTCTTTTCTGTGGTTATACTCTCACTTTCTGTGCGGCCATTACCCTTAGTTTGGAGTTCAGATGCCAAGTCACAGGAGGTTTCTTCAAGTTTGATGCTGTCAACTTCTTTACTGTGTTGACTGTGCACAAATTCAGTTGTTTCTGGACATGGCTCATCCAAGTATGTATGGAAGGCCTTACCAAGCTTGTCACCTAGCTCAGCTTCCCCTGGACTTGTTTCTGTCACTGTTGTTAGAGTTTCATTATCAGCCTTACCATAACAATCTTGTGATTCCTCTATAACTTCCTCAATCTCCTCTTTTGACTCTTTACCCGGTGGCTCAATACTACTATCTTGTACTTTATGTTCTTCAGGTTGCTCTACAAAGAATGCTTCTCTTTCCGTCATTGAAACTTCTTCAACCTCTGTAATTTCTATTTCTGTCTTCTCTTTGGATTCTTCTACCTTGTTATATACCAGAGAGGACTCTTGCACCTGTTTGAGAAATAGTTGACTAATGTTCATAAGAGGAAGAAAAGAGAAGAATGTGCATAGAATTAAAGTAGTATTTTGATATAAGGGAAGTATACTAATGTTAAAGCTGACCTTGTCAGTTGACTCGCCGGCAGTGGAAGATGCATGAAGTTCGTTAAAGCCATGTTCTTCCTCTACAACTATTTCTTTGATGTCTTCACAATCATCACATTTCTCAACTCCTTCGTGCACCTGTTCAAAATTTCATTATGACAAATAGATTCTGATAAAATAGTTATAAAATAAATAAATATTGCTTTTTTTCCTGACCTTTTCAGTTATGAGGACAGCCTTTTTGGTCTCGTTTGCATTTTGTTCTTTTTGGTCTTCAACCTCCAATTTTGGTTCATCTTTGTCCTTTGTCTCCTTTTCATCTTCTTGAATCTGGTTGTCACTGCAGTGTTCTTCAATTTCGCTCTTGTCATATTCAGGGAGTATAACATTACTTTGATCTCCAGCCACAACATCAGAGACCTGTTGAAGCTCTTCCTCAGGACCAGCTGACATAAAAATCTGTTTCAAAACTGATATATTAGTAAATGACCCAATATGGCCTATTATAATGATATTTCATTACACAAGTTGGTTGCACAAGATTGCGGAAGCAGTTTACTCATAACAAGATTCACCATTTCACGTGCATGAATCATAATGATGATTGCTCGCAATTAAATGACCATAATTCTATATCTTACAATGACCTAATTCAATATGATGACAGGAAAATACACTTTTCTGTAGCTATTGAAAAGTGATGTAAGGAGTCAAAATGTCGCTGGACATTTAAATGTGACCAGAAGGATCTCCCCAGGGCGCTCATTTGTTCCTTAATCGATAAAGGAAGCTTCCTATGTAAGCGGCTTAATTTAATGTTCAGTAATTAATATTGAAAGAAATTATGTTGCTTTTACCTCTTCCTTTTGAGTTCCACCATCACTGGTGTCTGTATCCTCTTGTCTCTGGCTATCAGTTTCTTCTTTCAGTTCAGTTGCTGCCTTTTCAACTTCAATACCTTCCTCAGAGCTACCTTTGAGGATCTCTTGTTCAACGAAACTCTTTTCACTTTCTGTACATAAATCAGAAGTGTCAGTAGGCTTCATTGCATCATCAAAGGGATTTTCATTTTCAGTTTTTTCCATATTTGGTGTTAGATCTGATGATTCAACATCTTTCAAAGTCTTCGATGTGCAACTATCACTGTGATCAGCTAGTTCTGTGGTTTCTCCTGTCTTTAAGGTTTGCACATCTTCTGATAAAGAGAGAGATTTTTCATTGTCCAACTCAGGATGCACATACAGATCCTCAACTCTCTCTTGCTGAACTTCTTCGTCTGCAGTTTTCTTTCCAGTGTCTACAGGTTCCAATTCAGAGACATTGGATAGATATGTTATCCTATCCTGTTTCTCCGTCACCACCGTGTCGATTGCCTGTGCAACAGAAGTGGTTTCTGTGTTGTCATATGGGGCTTGACTTTCTGCTATGATTTCATCTATTATCTCACTTGCGTTGCTGGTCATGAGCTCATTCTCTTCTGATGTCACTGTAGAATATTCCACTTCTTTTGATATTTCCTTTACAGACACCTCGTTGGTGGTCATCTCTTTTTGATCTTCCCTTCCTGCATGAGAAACTTCATTTTCTGTTTGGTAGTCTATTTCTTCTCTAGCTTGATCTGCTGCTGGCGGAATCTCCTTTTCACTCTTCTGACCTAAGTTGGATATGTCCTCTGGTTTCACATTAATATCTATATTTTCCAACATTGTCTCTTTTGCTTCGGTTTCTACCATGCTCTTCTCTTCAAAATCAGGACCAAAACTTTTAACCTGCTTTTTGTCTTCTGGTTCAGCTTCCTGTAAGCATATTTCTTCTGTTACCACTGTAACAGTTGCAGAATCTATAGCATCAGTATTGATCTCTTCTTTTGCTGTTATTTCTTCTTCCTTGTCCTGGCCGGACACATCCAACACCATAGTGGACGTTTCAACTGGGCATCCACGGATTTCTTTAGGAGGTGTTTCTCCTTCTGATGCTTTTGTGATATTTGAAGGGTAGGAATCAGCATTTGATTCTACACTGTCGTTTAGGGTCTCAGGAACTGTTTCCTCTGTAGAATTTGTTACCTCAGTCTTTTCTATGAACAATGAATTTGATTCACCAACCTGATTAATGGATGAATCTGATGTTAGCCACTAAAAACGGATGCTCAAGAAAGGAAATTTTTGAAAACAATTACGCTTCTTTGTAATGGCTGACCTCTTCTTTTAACTTCGCAGCTTTGCTTTCATCTTCTTGAGAGCATTCCTCCACCGTTTCTTCTAAAACTGAGGAACAAAGGAAGCCTTGTTTATTATCTTCCTCTACATCCTGCTTTTCTCTGCTTGGAATAGAATCTGCTGTCTCAAAAGCCTTGAATACCCGCATGCAAAAGACAGATCAAAAAGGATTGGTGAGAAACAAAGAAAAGATTAATCATTTGCATGTGTCTCTATTTTGTCAATGAACTTGAAAGTGATATTACACTGTCAAAATTCTTTATTACCAGTTCGCTGTTCTCTTGGCACACGTCAGTTGTCACCAATGTACATATGACATATTTTTCGTTTTGTTTAAATTATTTGCTTAGTATGAAGTATCTGCATAGGTTTCATTAGTCTATTAAAAAAGTACAAGAAATCTAGTAATTCAACTTCTTTAAGACTTATAAATGTTGAATTAACTAGACATCAATTATTTCAACATTGATCTGGAGTTGGGGCCTTAAACATAGCAATTCTAAATCTAGGCATAGGTGAATCTGATTGTGAATTTAGAACGTTAAACATAATATCATTAAGAATTATCAAGAGTGTTCCTTGTTATTAAAGGTTAAATACTTTTAGTTATCATTATTGGGTTGTTTGTATCTCTTCCTCTTAAGTACCTCAGACTTGTTCTCAGTTTCACCTACTATGTTCTGCTTTCCCGCATCCTCATCTTCATCCACTGTTTGAGCTACCTCACACCCCTGTGAAAGAAAAAATGTATGGTGCTTTGAACTAACGATGGAGAGAATATAGATGTAATATTTTCAGAACAATCAGCGAAGATGAAATTATTAAGCTGTGCAACTCATACAGTGCCACAAGTCTAGGTTACCTTTTGTTCGGACACCTTTGCTGCCATATCATGTTCTTTAGAGATATGTTCGAGCTCAACATCAAGTTCTCTAGTCTGTTCAACAATGTTCTCCTCTTTTAGAGTTTGTTTTTCAGCATCCTCGTCTCCAGTGGTTGTCTCAAGCGGTACACATGCCTATAGAGGAACCAAAGCATCTACTTGTTTAATATGGTATTAAAAATATTTCAAGCTATCCACACAACACAACAGATGGGTGTTAGGACCTCAATTTTGCTTGTCTCTTCCTCTTTTTTATCTTGTTCGGAGCTATGAAGTATTTTTTCTTCGATAGTCTCCGGTAAGACATTTGTAGAACTGCATTCTTCCATTATATCCTGTTTTTCAGTTTCCTTGTCCCTTCTACCATCATTGCGATCTTCATATAACTGCATAAGAGATGAGGGTAGAACTCATGAATAGTATCAAAGAAGAAATGAAAATAAGTCCTGATAGGAGCTAAGTGAGTTTCATGTTCCAAAATCACACCTCTTTAGATAGTTCCTTCTTCATCTCATCTTCAACCTCAATTACTGCATCAGATTTTTCATCTGCTACTTGAAGATCCTGCCTCAAGAATATGATATCATTAACTCTTGTTTGAAGGCAAGTGATAAGTTCAAATATGGAATGGCTGAGATAACTAAAAAGTCTAAAGATTTACTTAGTTTACCTCCTCTTTTGGTATTTTGTTGTCCTCGGTGTTATTATTTTCTTCTGTTTCTTTTTCACCTTCTTCTTTCTTTTGACCTTCTCTGAGGTTCTGAGAATCTCCTTCCTCCCTCAGGTGAGGTATTTTGTCTACATCTGAACTAAATGCATGATTTTCATTGGATGTCAATGATAATGGCTGTTCAATCTCTCCCCCTGTTTCATTTTTCTTTGAGCACTGTTCCATATCATCTTCACCTTCAGTGTTATCAACTAGCTCCTTATCGTTGTTGTTTTCTTCTGCCACTATGACAGGTGATCTGTCCTCATTTATTTTCTCCTCTTGAGAAGATTCAGTTGCAGTTTGATTCTTCCTTTCCGACTGCTGACTTTCCACTTGTGTCACCGGGAAAGTATCAAGAATTTCTTCGGGGCTTTCAATTGTTTCACTTGTCTCATGTGCAATGCTCTCAGCTGCTTCTTCCTTCTTGGAGCTCTCAAAAGTCTGCTTACGAAATTAAATGTTAATTTAACAAGATTATGAATTAATTTTGAAAGATAGACAAAGTCAGTAATTAGAAAAGGGTTTTGCTACCTCTACTGAGGTCTCCTCTGCCTTCTTTTCCTCATCTACTAAGTTGCTGACGGGAACTTGTTGAACTGATTCTGGAATGAGGCCTCTAATACGGCTATCTTCTAGAATCTGTTCCATGTTGTTCTCACCAGAACTTTCTGTCTTGTTTTCATTTCTTTGAGAGACCTCAGCTGTTTCTCGGTCAATCGATTCTGATGAGACGTAGGCAACTGTATTGTCTTCTTTAGAACTCCGTTCGATTTTCTCAACTTCAAGTTCTCTACACTGGTCAACAGATTCTGGAATGAGTTCTCTAGTATTGTTCTCTCCTGAATTGTCTGCCTTGTTTTCATTTCCTTGAGAGATCTCAACTGTTTCTTGTTCAGTTGATTCTGATGAGATGTGGGTAACTGTATTCTCTTCATTAGAACTCTGTTCGATTGTCTCAACTTCGAGTTCTCTAGACTCGTCAACTGATTCTGGAATGAGTTCTCTAGTATTATTTTCTCCAGAATTTTCTGCCTTGTTTTCGTTTTCTTGAGAGATCTCAACCGTTTCTTGTTCAATAGATTCTGACGAGATGTAGGCAACTGTATTGTCTTCTTCAGAACTCTGTTCGATTTTCTCAACTTCAAGTTCTCTAGACTGGTCAACTGATTCTGGAATGAGTTCTCTAGGACTGTCCTCTTCTGAATTTTCTGCCTTGTTTTCATTTCCTTGAGAGATCTCAACTGTTTCTTGTTCAATCGATTCTGATGAGATGTAGGCAACTGTATTCTCTTCTTTAGAACTCTCTTCGATTTTCTCAATTTCAAGTTCTCCGGACTGCTCAACTGTGTTTTCCTTTTCTAGATCTTTTTCTCCAGTATCCTCATCTATATTGGTTGTCTCAACCTTTGAACATGCCTATACAAGCAGGATGTAGTTGATTAGTATCATTTAAAAACATATCCAGGATACTCAATAAAATGACAGAGTTTTTTAAAACCTCAGTTCTGGGTGTCTCTTCCTCTCTGGAACTCCGTTCGATTTTCTCAACGTCAAGTTCTCTGGACTGGTCAACAATGCTCTCCTCGTTTAGAGTTCCTTTTTCAGGATCCTCATCTACGCTAGTTGTCTCAAGCAGTGCACATGCCTATAGAAGAAACAATGCATCTACTTGTTTAATATGATTTAAAAGGATATCAAGTTATCCAACATAATGATACAAGATTTTTGTATAACCTCAGATTTGGGTGTTTCTTCCTCTTTTTTATCTTCTTCAGAGCTCCGAAGCACTTTTTCTCCTAAAGGTTCTGGTAAGATATTTGCGGCACTGCATTCTTCCGTAATGTCATGTTTTTCGTCTGCCCCATCCTTGCAATCTTCATATAACTGCATGACAGATAAGGGTTGAACTTCATGAAAAATGTCAAAAGAAATGAATAATAAGCGTTTGAAAAATTGAAGTTGAATTAGATGCATGTTCCAAACTCAGACCTGTTTAGATTCTTCCTTCTTTAGCTCATTTTCAATCACAATATTATCCACTTCGGAATTAGGTTTCAGGACTATAGTTTCTGTGCTATTGCCTTCATCAGATGTTTCAGTAACTACTTCAAGATCCTGCCTCATGAATACGGTTATAGATCATTAGCTGTGGTTAGGCTAGTGATACGTGCAGTTATGGAATGGCAGAGAACTAAAAGGTTAAGGATCTATTTGTTCACCTCCTCAATTGCCATTTTGCTGTCATCGATGTCATTGATATCTTTTGCTTCTTTTTCAATTTCTTCTTTCTTGAGAACTTCTTCAAGGTTCTGAGGAGCCTCCTCCTCCATCAGGCAAGGTATTTTATCACCATCTGAACTCACTGTCTCATTTTCATCAGACACCGAAGATAATTCACTTTTCTGCAGTTTCTCCTCTGGTATAGATACTGTTGCAGTTGGGTTCTTTCCTTCACTCTGCATACTTTCATCTTGTTTCTCCTGAATAGTATCAAGAATTTCTTTGGGGTTTTCAATAGTTTTACTTGTTTCATTTTCAATGCTCTCAGTTGCTTCTACCGTCTTGGAGTTTTCAAAATTCTGCATATGAAATTAAATATTAAATCAAAAAACAATAATATTAATTAAATTTTGAAAAAGAAACAGGTTAGCTATTGTTAAAGGGGCCTCCAACCTCTCCTGTGGTTTCCTCTGCGTTGTTTTCCTCATTTACTAAGTTGTCAATAGGAACTTGTTGAACCGATTCCAGAATGAGGTCCCTACTATTGCTTTCTTCTACAATCTGTTCTATGTTATTCTCTGCTTCTAACTCTTCTGCCTTGTTTTCATTTCCCTGAGAGATTTTAACTGAATCTTGTTCAGTAGATCCTGAGAAGATATAGGCAACTGTATTGTCTTCTTTAGAACTCTCTTCAATTCTCTCAATTTTAAGTTCTCTTGACTGTTCAACTATGTTTTCCTTTTCTGGATCTTTTTCTTCAGCATCCTCATCTACACTGGTTGCCTCATGCTGTGAACATGCCTACACGAGAAGCAAAGTATGTATTTGATTACTATCATTTAAAAAGATATCCAAAATATAAAAGAAAATGGCACATGAGTTTTTTAAAACCTCAATTCTGGGTGTCGCCTCCTCTCTAGAACTCTGTTCACTTTTCTCAACTTCAAGTTCTCTGGACTGGTCAACAATGCTCTCCTCTTCTAGAGTTTGTTTTTCAGCATCCTCATGTACGCCAGTTGTTGCAAGCTGTGCAGATGTCTATGCATGAAACAATGCATCTAGTGGTTTAATTTGATTTAAATATATATTCAAGTTATCGAACACAAAAACGTGAATTTTTGTAGAACCTCAAATGGCGTCTCTTCCTCTTTTTTATCTTCTTCAGAGCCAAGCACTTTTTCTCCGATAGGTTCTGGTAAGATAGTTGTAGTACTGCGTTCTTCCACTGAGCCATGTTTTTTGGTTTCTTCATCCTTTTCAGTGTCCTTCAAATCTTCAGACTGCATGACAGATAGGGTTTGAACTTCATGAAGAATGTGGATGAAAAGATGAAAAATAAGTTTTTAAGAGAATTGAATCAAGTGATATGTATGTTCCAAAATCAAACCTCTTTAGATTCTTCCTTCTTTGTCTCATCTTCAACACTTATATTCTCAATTTCTGAGTGCAGTTCTGGTGCAACACTTTCTATGCTTTTGCTTGGTTCAGTTGTTTCATCTAGTACTTGAAGATCCTGTCTCACAAATACCATTATGACATAATTAACTCTTGATTAAAAATAAGTGATAAATGCAGTTATGCAAGAGGAGAGATAACCGAAAAGTAAATGAACTATTTCTGTTCACCTCCTGCATAGCTATTTCGTTTTCCTCGGTCTCACTGTTCTCTTCTGTTTCTTTTTCTTCTTTCTCTGGAGCTACTTCAGGGTTCTGAGAAGCCCCTTTCTCCACCATGCAATGTATTTCATTAGCATCTGAAGTGAAACTCTCATTTTCATCGGAAACCAGAAGTAATGTTCGTTCAATCGTCTCTCCTGATTCATTTTCCTGTGATTCCTCCTCTGGAGAAGATTCTGTTGCAGTTATGTTCTTCTCTTCACTCTGGACATTTTCTTTGGGGCAATCAATGGTTCTACTTCTCTCATTTTCAATGCTCTCAGACTCTTCTTCCGTCTTAGAGTTCTCAATAATCTGTGCATAAAAATTAAAAATTAAATCAACAAACAAGACTACTTATGAAGTTCTGAAAAATAAACATGTTAGCTATTGGTTAATGGTCCTACAACCTCTGCTGTGGAATCCTCTGCTTTCTTTTCATTATCTTCTGTGTTCTTGAAAGGAACCTGTTCAACTGATTCTGGAACTTGGTCTGTACTTCTGGTTGCATCAGATGTTTCAGCAACCACTTGAAGATCCTGGCACATGAATATGTTTATTATATCATTAACTCTTGTTTGAAAACAAGTAATAAGTTCGGTTATGGAGATGTGGATATAGCAGAGAATTTAAAAGGGCTTATTTGTTCACCTCCGCTTTGTTTTCCTTGGCATTGTCGTTCTCTTCTGATTCTTTTTCATTTTCTCCTTTCTCAGGGACTTCTTCAAGGTTCTGAGGAGCCTCCTCCTCCATCAGGCAAGGTATTTTATCACCATCTGAACTTAATGTCTCATTTTCATCAGAAATCAAAGATAATGATTGGTCAAGCTTCTCTCCTGATTCATTTTTCTGTGGTTTCTCCTCCGGCGTAGATTCTGTTGCATTTGGGTTCTGTCCCTCACTCTGCAGACTTTCATCTTGCTTCTCCTGGATAGTGTCAAGAATTTCTTCGGGGCTTTCAATAGTTTTACTTGTCTCATTTTCAGTGCTCTCAGCTGTTTCTACCGTCTTGGAGTTCTCAAAATTCTGCATTAGAAATTAAACATTAAATCAAAAAACAAGACTATGAATTAAATATTGAAATTGTTAAAAGGGGCCTGCTACCTCTCCTGTGGTTTCCTCTTCTTGCTTTTCCTCATTTTCTAAGTCGTCAATAGGAACTTGTTGAACTGAGACAATCTGTTCTCTTATATTATCTCCTTCTGACTCTTCTGCCTTGTTTTTAATTCCATGGGAGATTTTAACCGTATCTTGTTCAATAGATCCTGATGAGATGTAGGCAACCGTATTGTCTTCTTTAGAACTCTCTTCAATTTTCTCAATTTCAAGTTCCCTAGACTGTTCAACCATGTTTTCCTTTTCAAGATCTTTTTCTCCAGCAGCCTCATCTTGACTGGTTGTCTCAAGCGGTGAACATGCCTATAAAAGAGTAAAGCATCTAGTTGATTACTATCATTTAAAAAGATATCAAGGATACAAGAAAATAACAATTTTGAGCTTTTTAAACCTCAATTCTGGATGGCTCTTCCTCTATAGAACTCTGTTTGATTTGGTCAATTTCAATTTCTCTGGACTGGTCAACAATGCTCTCCTCTTCTAGAGTTTGTTTTTCAGCATCCTCATGTACGCCGGTTGTTGCAAGCTGTGCAGATGTCTATACATGAAAAAATGCATCTAGTGGTTTAATTGGATTTAAAAAGATATTCAAATTATCCAACACAAAAACATGAATTTTTGTAGAACCTCAAATGGCGTCTCTTCCTCTTTTTTATCTTCTTCAGAACCAAGCACTTTTTCTCTGATAAGTTCTGGTAAGATAGTTGTAGTACTGCGTTCTTCCACTGAGTCATGTTTTTCAGTTTCTTCATCCTTTTCAGTGTCCTTCAAATATTCAGACTGCATGATAGATAGGGTTTGAACTTCATGAAGAATGTGAATGAAAAGATGAAAATTTAGTTTTTAAGAGAATTGAATTAAGTGATATGTATGTTCCAAAATCAAACCTCTTTAGATTCTTCCTTCTTTATCTCATCTTCAACAGCTATATTCTCAATTTCTGAGTGCAGTTTTGGTGCAACGCTTTCTATGCTTTTGCTTGGTTCAGTTGTTTCATCTAGCACTTGAAGATCCTGTCTCACAAATATCATTATGACATAAATAACTCTTGATTAAAAATAAGTGATAAAATTCAGTTATGCAAGAGGAGAGATAACCGAAAAGTCAAGGATCCATTTCTGTTCACCTCCTTCATAGCTATTTCGTTTTCCTCGGTGTCACTGTTCTCTACTGTTTGTTTTTCTTCTTTCTCTGGAGCTACTTCAAGGTTCTGAGAAGCCCCTTCCTCCACCATGCAATGTATTTCATTAGCATCTGCAGTAAAACTCTCATTTTCCTTGGAAACTAAAAGTAATGTTCGTTCAATCTTCTCTCCTGATTCATTTTCCTGTGATTTCTCCTCTGGAGAAGATTCTGTCGCACTTATGTCCTTCCCTTCACTCTGGACGTTTTCTTTGGGGCAATCAATGGTTCTACTTGTCTCATTTTCAATGCTCTCAGACTCTTCTTCCGTCTTAGAGTTCTCAATAATCTGCGCATGAAAATAAAAAATTAAATCAACAAACAAGACTACTTATGAAGTTTTGAAAAATAAACAGGTTAGCTATTGGTTAATGGTCCAACCTCTGGTTTCTTTTCATTATCTTCTGTGTTCTTAAAAGGAACCTGTTCAACTGATTCTGGAACTTGACCTGTACTTCTGGTTGCATCAGATGTTTCAGCAACCACTTGAAGATCCTGGCACATGAATATGTTTATTATATCATTAACTCTTGTTTGAAGACAAGTAATAAGTTCGGTTATGGAGTAGTGGATATAGCAGAGAAGTTAACAGGGCTTATTTGTTCACCTCCTCCGCTGTTATTTTGTTTTCCTTGGCATTGTTGTTCTCTTCTGATTCTTTTTCATTTTCTCCTTTTTCAGGGACGTCTTCAAGGTTCTGAGGAGCCTCCTCCTCCATCGGGCAAGGTATTTTATCACCATCTGAACTTAGTGTCTCATTTTCGTCAGAAATCAAAGATAATGATTGGCCAAGCTTCTCTCCTGATTCATTTTTCTGTAGTTTCTCCTCCGGCTTAGATTCTGTTGCAGTTGGGTTCTGTCCCTCACTCTGCAGACTTTCATCTTGCTTCTCCTGGATAGTGTCAAGAATTTCTTTGGGGCTTTCAATAGGTTTACTTGTCTCATTTTCAGAACTCTCAGCTGCCTCTACCGTCTTGGAGTTCTCAAAATTCTGCATTAGAAATTAAACATTAAATAAAAAAAACGAGGTTATGAATTAAATATTGAAATTTTTAAAAGGGGCCTGCAACCTCTCCTGTGGTTTCCTCTTCTTGCTTTTCCTCATTTTCTAAGTCCTCAATAGGAACTTGTTGAACTGAGACAATCTGTTCTCTTATATTATCTCCTTCTGACTCTTCTGCCTTGTTTTCACTTCCCTGAGAGATTTTATCCGTATCTTGTTCAGTAGATCCTGATGAGATGTAGGCAACTGTATTGTCTTCTTTAGAACTCTCTTCAATTTTCTCAATTTCAAGTTCTCTAGACTGTTCAACTATGTTGTCCTTTTCTAGATCTTTTTCTCCAGCAGCCTCATCTAGACTGGTTGTCTCAAGCGTTGAACATGCCTATATAAAAAGTAAAGTAAATAGTTGATTACTATCATTTAAAAAGATATCAAGGATATACAAGAAATAACAATTTTGAGCTTTTTAAACCTCAATTCTGGATGTCTCTTCCTCTATAGAACTCTGTTTGATTTTCTCAGCTTCAATTTCTCTGGACTGATCAATAATGCTCTCCTCTTTTAGAGTTTTCTTTTCAGCATCGTCATCTACGCTGGTTGCCTCATGTTGTACAGATGCCTGTACAAAGAAACAATCCATCTAGTTGTTTAATATGATTTAAAAAGATATTCAAATTATCTAACACAAAAAATATATAGAGAACCTCAAATTTGGGTGTCTCTTCATCTTTTTTATCTTCTTCAAGGCTTTGAAGTACTTTTTCTCCAATAGGTAGTGAGTCATGTTTTTCAGTTTCTTCATCCTTTTCAGTGTCCTTCAAATCTACAGACTGCATGACAGATACAGTTTGAACTTCAAGAAGAATGTTGATGAACAGATGAAAAATAAGTTTTGAGAGACTGAAATTAAGTGATATTTATTTCCCAAAACCAAACCTCTTTAGATTCTTCCTTCTTTATCTCATCTTCAACAGCTATATTCTCCCTTTCTGACTGCAGTTCCAGGGCTGCACTTCCTATTATGCTTCTGCTTGCCTCAGTTTTTTCATCTAGTACTTGAAGATCCTGTCTCACGAATATCATTATGATATCAGTATCTCTTGATTAAAAATAAGTGATAAGTACAGTCATGGAAGAGCAAAGATAACCGAAAAGTTAAGGGTTTATTCTGTTCACCTCCTCTATGGCTATTTTCTCTTCCTTAGAGTCATTGTCCTTTTCTGTTTCTTTTCCGTCATTTTGCGGTGCTTCTTCAAGGTACTGAGAAGCACCTTCCTCCACTGGGCACTGTATTTCATTAGCATCTAAACTAAAACTCTCTTTTTGGCCGGACACCAAAGATAATGTTCGTTCAAGCTTATCTGCTGGTTCATTTTCTGGTTCATTTTCCTGTGGTTTCTCCTCTAGAGAAGATTCTGTAGCAGTTATGTTCTTCTCTTCACTCAGCGCATTTTCTCCTTGTTTTCCATGCGTAGTATCAAGAATTTCTTTGGGGCAGGCAACGGTATTACTGGTCTCATTTTCAAAGCTCTGAGGCGCTTCTTCCGTCTTGGAGTTCTCCAAAATCTGTGTATGCAATAAAATGCTAAATCAACAAGAAGACTACATATTGGATTTCGAAAAATAAAACTGTTAGCTATTGGTGATTACAACCTCTGCTTTCTTTTCATTATCTTCTGTGTTCTTAGAAGGAACTTCTTCAACTGATTCTGGAATGTGGCCGGTAATATTGGTCTCTTCTAGAATCTGTTTTACGCTGTTCTCTCCTGAGATTTCAACCGTTTCTTGTTCAACCGATTCCGATGAGATGCAAGCAACTGCATGGTCTTCACTAAAGCTCCCCTCGGTTTTCTCCACTTCAAGTTTTGAAGATTGATCAACTATGTTTTCCTCTTCCGGAGTTTGTTTTTCTGCGTCCTCATGTATGCTAGTTGTCTCAAGTTGGGCAAATGCCTATAGAAAAAGCAAGGGATCTACATGTTTAATATGATTCAATTAAAAAAAATATTCTTTCTATATTCTTTTTTAAAATAATTGGATTTTGATAAATTTATCAATTAAGTAATCGTTTAAAGAATTCAAACCGTCCAACACAATGATGCATGAATTTTTTATAAATATATAAATGAATAACCTCAATTTTCGGCGTCTCTTCCTCTTTTTCATCTTCTTCGGAGCTCTGAAGTATTTTTTCTCCAATAGGTTCGGGTAAGATATTTGCAGTACCAAATTCTTCCACTGTCTTGCGTTTTTCATTTTCCACATCCTTTCCATCTTCCTTGCTATCTTCATGTATCTTCATTACAGATGAGAGTTAAACATCATGAAGATTTTTTAATGAAGAAGCGAAAAATAAGTGATTAAAGGATTTGAGTTAAGGGAGATTCATGTTCCAGAATTAGACCTCTTTAGATTCTTCCTTTAATATCATATCTTCAATCACCACATTATCCACTTCGGACTTCAGCTGCGAGGCTATACTCTCTGTACTTACGATTGCATCAGATGTTTCAGCAACTACTTGAAGATCCTGACACATGAAAACGTTTTTGACATTATTAACTCTTGTTTGAGGACAAGTAATAAGTTCGGCTATGGAGTAGTGGATATAGCAGAGAAGTTAAAGGGTTTATTTGTTCACCTCCTCAGCTGTTATTTTGCTTTCCTTGGCATTGTTCTCCTCTTCTGATACTTTTTCATTTTCTGTTTTCTCCAGAGCTTCTTCAAGATTCTGAGGTGCCCCATCCTCCATTAGGCAAGTTGTTTTGCGGGCATCTGAACTAAATGTCTCATTTTTGTCAGACGTTAAAGAAAATGGTTGTTCAAGCTTTTCTCCTGGTTCATTTTTATGTGGTTTCTCCTCCACAGAAGTTTCAGTTGCAGTTATTTCGCTTTCAATGGTTTTACTTGTCTCATGGTCAATGCTCTCAGCCTCTGCTTCTGTCTTTGAGTTCTCATATATCTGCATACAAGTTTAAGGTGTAAATCAAAATATAAGACGATGAATTAAACTATGAAAAGAAACAATTTAATTAGTTATTAGTTTAACTGTGTAGCCACCTCTTCCGTCGGCAGATCCTCAGGGACTTGTTCAACTGAGGCTGGAATGAGGCATCCGTTATTGCCCTCTTCTGAAGTCTGTTCTATGTTGTTCTCTCCTTCTAACTTTTCTGCCTTGTTTTCGTTTCCTGGAGTGACCTGACCTATTTCTTGTTTAATTGATTCCTCTGAGATGTAGGCAGCAACACCTTCCATGACCTGTTCATTTACAGGCACACCACGGCCCGTGATAGTCATTCCGTCATGCATCTGTATCAGCATACAAGAAGCTTTCAGCGAACTGACAAAATTAAGAAATTTGAAGAAAATGCAAATTAGTGACTGTCATAGTGTGTGTCCTTGTATGAATATCTGTTCAAACCTCTTCATTGGTATCATTGCTGCTCTTAATGTTGTCTTCTGCATAACTTTCATCTTCACCTGTCAATGCTGGTGCTGTCTCCAGAGGACTTTCTGTTTGAAGTTCTTGCTCAACCGTCTCATCTCTTGAATATACAGCACCGTTAACCTCAATTGTACTTTTTACAGCATCATCACCTGCATCAGATGTTTCAAGGCTATTAGTTTCCAGATCAAATTGCTCTCTTTTTCTCACACACCCCAATAGACATACATAAATGCATAACAAGACAGCGGATAACTTTGTGATACGTGCTAAATTTTGTCAAATATAAACTTTGACATTTGCTAAAAACGAAAGTTCAATTCTGAAACTACTCACTTTCTGCTACTCGTTCAGGTTTCACTGTATCACAAACTTCTTCGTTGTTCTGCAACTCCTGGTCTGTGTTCTCCGCAGCGTCCTTGATCTCTGACTGTTCTTCAGAGTCCGTTCCACATACCTCTTGGAGTTTTTCTATATTTGTTTCACTTGTTTCCGGGATCAGTTCTGTTGTCACATCCCCTTCTGTAGATGGATGCTCTAAGATTGTGCAATTCCTACTCTGGTGTGCTTCAGGTGCATCTTCTATATGCTTCTCCTCTTCCATGGAGGCTTCATTTGCTTCCCGAACTTGTCCTTCAGGTTCAGAGTTCGATACCTTATCAGAATTTTTGCCTTCATTTTCTACAGCTGCTTTAATCAAGGGTTCGGTGACATGTAAGCCATTGGCATCCGTATTTGGGACATCTACTTCTGCACATTCTATCTTCTTATTCAATTCAAATGGTGGAATATTCTGCAGCAAAAGAACTTCCTTAAAAATCACAGGCAAACGCAGAGGTCATTTAGTAAATTTAATATAGATTTAAAAAAAAAAAAAAAACTAGAAGTGAGATGAATGAAAGATTCATTTTTTTTTAACCTTCTCTTCTGCAATCTCATTTTTACTGGCAATGTTAGTATGAATTGGTAAGTCTACCTTTATTACTTCCTCACAGCTTTCTTCTTGACTCTTGAAGGGTGTCTCCCCTTTGACACAAATAGTTGTTTCATCAGATTCAGTTGCAGACGCCATGCTGAAGTCCGCAGCAACTACACTCGAGGATTCCTCTATCTTCTCCTTTTCTGGTCTGTTTAGCTGCAAGTCCTCTGGCCTTTCCTCGAGGTCGGATATTCCATTTTGCCTATGCTCCAAAGCATCAGTTATTTTTTCCTCAAAGCTTTCTTCTTGGACTTTGATGGGTGCCTCATCTTTAACACATGCAGTTGTTTCGGTGTATTCAGTGGAAGCACTTACAATAAAGTCCTCATTAAGCGCACTTAAGGATCTCTCAAGCTTCTCCTTTTCTTGTTCATTTTGCTGCAAGTTGTCTTGCCTTTCCTCATGGATTGATGTTCCTTCTTGGCTGTGATCTAAGGCATTAACGATTTCCGTATCATCACTGTAATCCTTGGTCACTATGACAGTACTTCCTTCCTCATATCTGTTCTCGCCTGATGATGAGTCAGCTGCAGCCTCCTCCTCATGTACTCTCAATTTACCCTCAGATTTCATGAATGAAGCATCCCCTTTTTGTTCAGGAATTACATAATCCTTTTCTTTTTCACTAGAAATGCTGTCATCTTCTGCAGTTTTCTCAATCACCTCAATCTTTTCTTTAACTTCTTTTGGATATTCCTTTATGATATCACCTGACTGAATCTCTTGAGGGACTTTCATTGATTCAGGATTCTCTATCTTCTCTGAGCCTGTTTCTTCTGTTTGTATTTCTAAAGTTTCTACGCTGTGCTGCTGGCTCATTTCATCTTCAACTTGAGTCATGTATTTCATCTCCTCACTTGGTTCAGTTATATCCTGTGATTTCTCCTCACATGTAACACCAGAAGCCTCTTTAAGCTTCTCTTCCGCTTCAGGTCCAGTTTCATGTATGTTTGACACATCTATCGCCGTTGTGATAGATGGCTTGTATACAGTTTCCTCGTCACCCTCCTTGATTTTTAAGGCTGCTTCTTCATCACTCTGGATGTCTGGATGTACAGCTATGCATGGGATGAAGATTTCTCCAGCATTGTCATACATGGATATCTCTTTCTCAATTTTCTCATTTTCTACTCTTTCACATGGTTCAATTGCCTCAGGACTCTCTGCCTGATACACTAAATTAGTGGACTTCTCTGCTTCTTCATATTCTACTTCTTTAGAGCCTGTTTCTCCTGTTGCCTCGATTATGTCATCTTTCTCAATTTTATGCATGTCAATTGTTTCTTTCTCGATGTTCTTATCTTCAATTGAAACATTTTGATCAATTACAACGTCAGCATGCTGATCAACCACCCTTTCCACCTTCAAAATTTCCTGTCCATTCCTGAGGTTTGATTCTTCAATCTTTTCTATCGGCAAGCCATTTCCTGGATGATCTACGATATCACTGCTCGTGCCATTCTTTTCTAGTATCTCTTCTGAATCTTCCAAGAGGTTGTTTCCTCCACTTCCTGTCTCGTCTGCAACCTCAATTTTTTCAATGCTCACCTGTTTTTCATCCTCTGACATCTCCTTATCTCCTTGATTTGGCGCTTCCTCATCTTGACAATGTTTTGATACTTTGTAGGTCACTACACCGGCAACCTCCACAGCATAGGGTGAATCAAAAAACTTTTCACCCTCAGCTGTTTCAACTTTGCCTTCAACAACAGTACTCATGATTTCGGGCTCCATAGCCGCTTGCTTGTTTTCTGTTCCTTCCGAGTATTGAGCAGTATCAGGAGATAAATTAAGCATCCCCTGTAATTTCTTTACCTCTCCTGGCATAGTTTCATCGACCAATCTCTCCAAGTATATACTCTCCCCAACATTTTTCTGCACAAAGAAGAATTTTCGTTGACATTCATTAAGGTTTGCATTTATATGTACTTCTTTGAGACAAAGAAGCTTTTCTCACAAGATAAGTACTTAAACGCTAGGTGGAGAAACAAATTGCAGTTGTTTCAATTATTCAGCAGATCACATTTTTAGAGTAAGTCTAGGAAAACTATTACATTATGGAACAAGTTTTCTGGGAAAATGTTGTATGCTTCCCTGACGCCCCCGAAAGTTTTGAGTGATATCTGATGTTCTAGATCAAACATCAACATGCCACTTCTATTAGTTATCTCTAACTACTATCGCATTAACATGGGAAACTCCTTGCCCGTGATTAAAAGATTTTGAAGCAACATTATCATGTTTCAGGAAGAACAAGAAACAGGGCAAAAATTAAGAGAAATTTTATTGTTTCTAAAGATTTATAGATATAATATCATGAATGATATTAGAATTATAAACTTTGTATACACAATAAAATAGTAATACACAGTAAATGAGTAATGGCACACATCAATTTATATATAAAAATTTGTATATAAAGGTTATGAAGTCGATTCATCGACTCTTGGAGCTTCAACTATATTTCGTGTTCACTTCTTGAGGTTAGTAACTGATTGTGATGTGAACGATTAATTTGAAATGATCAGGAGTACTACAGTAGTAATTAAAATTTAATATGAGCGGAGGTGCAAAATTCAAATAATAATAATAATTAAGCTGGTGGCGGACAATCTTTCCAGCCTCCAAGGATATCCACAGAAAAAGATTGCTTTTTTAAGTTTGTGGTTATTTAAACTAATAAGTTGCTCTAGAAATTATATATAATCTAAAATATAAAATTTGTGATTATGGAAAGGGTAATGAATTTGGTATATATTTAATATTGATTCAAAGCCTGTAGTAGAAATCTATAATTGTCAAAAAAAAATGTTATGAAGAAATTAGCCAAACATGAAATCTCATATCTACCTTTTCTTCTGACTATATAAAGTATAAACCACTGTATTCTATCCCATCAGTGATAAAACATTTAATGCTCTTGCTGTGTGTTTCAGTGTGGGCTTTTAGCTAGCAAGACCGTAAGAGCCTACAGTAGGAAAGCCTTATCCTTGTAGGTTGATGGATCAATGCACAATAACTAACATGTAAAGAAAAATATAATAATAAAATTGAAAACCTTCTGGGTTGTTTTAACCTTCCTGTCTGTTGAAATCTAACTATAATTAGTATGATCCTGTAAATGGAATATCTGCAAAGGGTTATATCTTTTAGAATAAGCCTTTTTTGCGCGAATTCAGTCTTCTATGTAGCCTAAGATAATTTGTGATTTTCAATCTTGTATAGGAGTTTTTTTTTTTTTTTTTTTCCTGCAGATTGGTTTCTTCGAACTTTTGTTGACTTAACATGGCATGGTCGTTTAACCTTGGCTGCTCTGAGGGTGATAAGTTTTATTTATATATTTTGGTAAGTTACAGGAGAATTTATAAACATTGCAATGCTTCTATGATATCTGTAAAGTATAACTGAGTTGTTAGGAGAAGAGAAGCCCTGCTCCAGTATGACAATAAAAGGATGTGATGCTCAGTGATTGAGAAAAGAGACATTCATGCATGTAAAAACTTTGTAAAAAAGCTTTCCTCTTTTATAATAGGAACCAACTTTAATATGAAAAAAGTATGCCTCCAAGATCACAGTGCTACAGCAGAAACTAAAGCTGAAAGAGCCCACTAACCAGTTCTTGTCATTCTTGTATTGATTATTATCGTTAAAAAAAAAAAAAAAAAAAGTCTATTATATGTTTAGATTTTTGAAAGAATGAAGCATGGCGGATGTAGAGCATAATATGTAAAACACCATTTGAAGAACGCCTTGGGTAGAGAATTCTACATGATCTAGTATCTATATAAGATGAAAATGAAGCGTCGGTTTCATTGATCTGTTTTAGATTTGAAATATCACAAAAATTAACATATTCTTCTGAACTAACAAATGATCTTGCAAACCTGTCAACCTATTCTTATATGTGCTATTTCGTGGCAGTTTCTTATGATCTTAATGATCCAGAAATTAAACTTTCTGAATACAATTATTTGATAGTTGAAGAGGTACTATAAATTATCATTAAAAGAGTTATCAGTTTTGAAACTGAAATCGTTGTAAACTTGATGATATGCAGCAAACAGAAAAGAAAATAATGCAGTAGAAGAAAGAAGTAATGATCTTGCATACCGTTATTGATAGGGGTTCTGCAGGGATGTCTCCTTCAGTTGCCATTACCCAATACGGCAGAAGTTGAATACAAAATGTAATTGCATGAAGAAACTTTAAGTCTCTTGATCCGAACTTCAAAAGCTTATAGTGCTTAATCCTAAGAAAATTAATCTAACTTTATATCAGCGAATGGCGGATATCTATAGCGATCATTTGATAGCTTTGTTGCTAAAGTAGGCTAGGAAGAGACAAAAGCCACTTATTATTGCTAATATTGCCTAGTTGGCCCAGATGTGTGATGGTCCTACTGATTGGTCAGTTGCATGCTGTAACAGAGTACTAGTACAGCTCTACACTAGAATGGAACTGCTCATTCAATTCGATTCATTTATCCTTAGACTAACTGTTGTGATGGTTTCACTCAAAGGCCTGAGTTTCCCTTTTTGTCAGAAAGCAACATAAATTTGTACCTTGTGGGGTTTTAACTCTTTTCCTGATTATAATGTTTCAAGAGATGATATTTACAGGAGAATCCATCTCATGGTACTTCAAGGAAAGAGTCTCTTGCGTCCACGGAAGATGATATTCACAAACATCTTTCTAAGAACATAACATTCTCAAATTTTAAACTTATATCATATTTGCTCTTAATATAATAGTTGCAGTGAGATTCAGTCGCAGAGTTTGAAGCAGGATTTACCATGATGTTACTGCTATATTATATGTTGTAAATATTTTGTCATGCTTACTATAATCTATAATGATATCGAGAATAAGTCGAAGATGATAAATTCAAGATTAGCTTTGGATTGTCCTAAAGCAATGAATTAGCTAGAAGAAGAAAAATGAAAAGTAAGGTTGGTAATTATAATTGGTTGGCGTAGTTTGTGTGCTTGAATATTCTTTGAAGATTAAAGTACTCATGATGTAAGTTGATGATGATATAAGCACTTTGTGGGGGAATCTTCTGCATATTACAAAAAATCATGCATTATAAGGTCAAGAATTAGCCATACCATGGAGGGATCAGGGGTCCACCATTAGGTGTACCGTGAATCCATTTCACTTCAAATATGAAGATTATACCTTTTCTATGGACTATTAATAGTGCTAGTTACCATTTGTATATTTTCTTTTATTGAATGTTTGCATAAATCTTTTGATTGATGAGTAATGGAATTGACAATTCATTTCATTGGGAAATTGAGGCTGCGCGCTCTGAACTTTTGACTTCAAAGTATATATTTTATGTCGAGATAAGGATGGGATGTAATCAAAACCCAAACTGTCCTTCGACTGCGAAAGGTACCAAACTTGTTGATATACATAGGCTATTGCCATTAAAAACTATCAAGTTGATAATCAACAAATACTAGAGTATTCTGAGAATCCAATTATCAAAGTTGTGTATTCATCGTAAGAGTAGAATTTCCATACTCCAGGTTGTTTCCAGAAATAAATGACATGAGAAAGTACCCTTTTTATGTTAATTTAATTACTCCCGTAATTTGTTTAAAGTAAAAGAAAAATCCCAAGTAGAAGTTGGAAGAATTAGCAGAGAAGAACATGGAAAGACCTGATGAAACCAAACCAATAACTCTGTTGCATAGCTAAAGGACTGCCATGCTTATTTGATTAGTCGTTTTCATTATTAAGTTGTTATGTTAATTTATACTTAGAATAATTTTGGATTAAGTAAATATATAATATGTCATTTGGTGGAATTTATAAACATAGATGCATGTGTGAAGTGACGCAGCAAAACCAAAATCAATCTCAATCGAACCGACCAAAACATACAGCTATCTTGTCATTCTTCGCCGCCCCCACGTCGGATAATAGAGGCGATGAAACCCCAACTTGGTTTTGCCTTTTTATTGATATATATATAAAGACTTTTGCATGTGTCTGTCTGTCTTTTTGGTTTGATCAACCACCAGAACTGTTTTCATGATTACATGAACATGTATGCAAAGCGTTTCCGTATATTTTGATTACGATAGCATCGAAGAAGTTGATTCTCACTTGCCAATTTCAAAGCTGAAGTAATTTACCAAACATTTGAGTTTCTAATCGTTGGGCTCGGATCAGCCCTCCATGAAGGATTATCCAACAATCAATATAACTCAGTTCATATGAAGACTCGACCGTTACACATTTGAATTAAACAACTGCATCAAGTAGTTGGGTGCTCTCAATTCAAGAAACAGAATAAGAAATTGATGACAAGGCATGGACAAAAGTATTTTTTAGAACACAGAGAGCAAAGAGGCAGAGATAGCTGACGTTATAAAGTGAGAGATAATAGAGTAGTTATATTGCGATTTAGAGATTTTTTTTAATTGTGTGATTAATCTTCCGACCTATAATTCTATTAGGAGGTAAGTAATTCAATTCTAAATATTTATCACTAATATATGGATACACGTAAAGAAATTCGAATTGAAAATCTTTATCTTAATAGCGTATTAAGGAATCATTTAATTCAAGTCAAAGTTTGACATGACGTGGATCTACCATTTTCTTAGTAGTTCCTTTGATAGAAAGCTTTTCACGCTCGTCAGATAACATTTACCCGGTTGGCACTCAAAAGTGGGGCCAAACTTTGCCTAGTTTTCGGCCTATCTACAAGGATGATGATGAGAAAGCAAAGCATATTTAGTCAATCTGCACATTTGAAATCCATCAACAAATATTATTTCTATATATAATCTCTGTTTAGTTACCCTATATTGAATAGATATGCGTCCTCTCAATTGACTTTGTTTGAATGATCTATATACAATTCAATGAGCTCCATGATCATCATGCATGGTTTGAATATATATGTGCATATCGTTTTCTGAGTTATGGGATTGTCTCCCTCGTCGGGGTGACAGCCCCACTTCCTAAAGTATAATTCATGAAGGTCGGCTAAGTGGAGGCCCTACTTGATGTGAAGTATATACAATTGAGTTACCACCTTTCACCATATACATATCTTACGCATTTCACAATCATCATCCCAACTTTGCTATAAATTGGATTGGTAAGATGATCCATTCCATAAAGATGCTTGAATGGTGGGTGAATCTATCTATTTATTATGGCATTGGATATGCATTAATGAGAGTGTTTGATAGTCGTGGTTTGAAGCCAATCAATTTTGTTAAATTCAATCCACAAATTGTAATAACCTAACGTTTGAGCATCGAAATTTTGATTTGATCTGAGCTAGCTAGAAATTGATCACGTAACACCAACAAATGCTCATACTATAAAATTATAACTAATTTATATAATAACCTTTCTTATATCCAAAACCAAAAGTCTAATCCTTAAAAGGGTGGGTACTCGATTATAAATTTGAGAATGACAAACTTTTTAATTTTTATAAAAAAAAAAAATAATAATAATAATAAATGATTGAATGAATGAAGGGGGAGAAGTGGTACCGGTGATAATAGCGGCAGGAAATAGGGACCCACGTTATGAGAAGGGCGGCATGTGATGTATTGTTCTAAAGAAAGAATAAAAGGGAGGCAGAGGCAGTGGAGTGAAGTGGAGTCTGACGTGGCATCGTGTCAGCTCTTCTTCACCGACTGGCCGCCCACTGGACCCCACTATGCCTTTCTAATACTAATATAAATTATAATAGGTCTGGTGTGACGGTGTCGGTGCCAGTGCCGGTGCCAGGCAGGTGAGAACTTAGACGCTTCCCTTTGTCTCCTCTCCATGGAAGAAAGAAGAACAATTAACCTCTCAAACCTTAAATTCTTTCTCTCTTTCTTTCTTCACCTTTCTTAAAAGGGAGCTCTGCTCTCCGCTCTGCCCCTCTTCTCTTTAATTATGATTCAATAGAACCAACAATGGGCCATCATGTAGATGTGGGCTTCATAGGCCCAATCCAGTATACAGCTACTTCTTGCTTTTGTGCTAAGAAATGAGTTTTTTGGGCTAAAGAAAAAATGACGACAGCACCAAACTTTGAGAGAATAATGCGAGGAAAGTAACAAAAATAGAGTCGCCCTAAAAGTAGGAGGAAAATTGGAATTTAGCAGAAAGCGAGTCAAGAGAAGCAGCATTGCTACGAGACTTGGTTGGATCACCATCAATCCTTTGCATGCTTCCTTCCTTCCTAGATACATGAAATGCCTCAAAAGCTGTGTTTGCTTCGCTTCGCTAATCGCTATAGTGTTTAAATTCCATTAATTTCGAAAACAATTACACAATTTGATAGGGGTATAGAAACTAAAATCAAATCTCAACGAAAGGGGTAATCTACCAACTCCCCTTTCTATAAAATTTTTTCTACTCACACGACGCGAGTATCAATTACATGTAGGTAGTTGACTTCATACACAATTCTCACGCTCACCTGTTAATGATTAATCGGCTTTCTCTCTTTCTTTCTTTATTTCTGTTTCTTCCTTTTACTTTCCATCCACACTTTCATGCTTCATCATCTCCTCTCCTCCCTACTCATAGGCATAGTCCAACACCCTTGTTGCTTAATCAATTTCATTTTTCCCCAATCACATCTATGTATGTACCTAGCTTTCAAGCAAAAATTGAATTAAGCAAGTCTATTATGAAAAATAAATACCCAAATTAAGAAAAACAAAAGCCTAAATATATTATGATGATTAATGTAATAGTTAACTCAAGTACTTATTCAATTAAGCTAATTGAACAAAAATATGTAAGATAGTTCGTCACATCAATATTAATATTGCATGTTAAAAATAAATTAACTAACAAAAAATTTAATTGATTGATGATTCGCCACATCAATCTATTCAATAACATAATCACATCAAATTTTAATAATTAAAATTATATACATCTTCCAAATTATTTATAAAATGAATAACCAAAAACGTGGCAATCCACAGGCGCTGATTCATGCCATAAGCGCCACGTCAGTATTTCTAATTTTTAAAATAATACGTAAAATTATATGAAAACTTGCCCAATAAGGCGGTGATTATGGCCAGACTGCTCCGCCTGCCAGCGTCATGACTTCCGAGAAAATTAATATTATAATAATAAGATTTTATTTTTCCCTCCAAATTTTAGCCTTTTTTTTTTTTACTTCTAAAATTTCACAAACTTTCGTCAATCTTTTTTGTCAAACTCTAATTTTTATCCTTAAAAAAAAAAACTTTTTATCCAGATTTTTCTGAGCATGCACTGTTTAAATTTTTATTTATTTATTATTTTATCACTTAAATATGAATATATTGATTTTCTACTGTAACTAAAAAATAAAAAGAGAAAGGATTATAAACGTAAGTGGCAAGCAAAAAAGGAAAAACTATCGTGACGGTCAAAATAGTTTGACAAAAGTATTAATCGGGGAAATTAGTAAAAAATTTCAAAATTAGGAGGGTTTAATAAGATGACATAAAACTTCGAGAGATCAGAGATTATAAAAAAATGAGGGCAAAACTGAAAATCCAAAATGGGCGGGAAAAAGAGCCGTTGGTAGATAATCCAGAAGTTTTGGCGCCTAAATTTCGTTCACTCGGTTTCGGCTGCCCGTAAAAATACGGGCAGCTCTCTCTTTCTTTCTACATGTCTCTTTTTAGCAATTGATTTGCGTGGATGCTTAGATCACGGCTACGCGTTCACCACTATATAAACCTTTCTTTCTCTCTCCCTCAAATCTCTTTCTTCTTATTTTCCCACAAAATCTTTCTCTCTCTCTTTCTCTTTAGTTTTCTTGTTCAAAGCTCTCGCTTTTCTTTCTCATTTTCCCTCTCTTTCTCTCCCCCTTCCCTTCTTCAACCTTTTCCCTTATTCCCCCTACCGAGTTCCCGATTCTTTGATCACATCCCATCTACTTTCTAGGGTTTTATTCTCTTCTATCTTCAATCAAATCCCATCTTTTGTTTTTTCACTCTGTTTCTGTCCTGTTCTGCTCCTGTCTTATCAAGAAAGAAGACTCTGTTTTGGGTCCTCAAAATCCTCTCTTTGTGCCAAAGTAAAGATGGGTTTATCGAAGAAACCGCAAACTGATGTTGGGTTAGACAGTGAAGGGAAGAAATGGCTGATAGCTGGAATCGCTATAAGGACTTCACTGAAGCCTGTAAATACCAAGCCAAGAGGCAGAGACGCTGAAGACGAAGACGAGGAGACCTTTTCAACGACTCCAACAGCCAAAGAAGCAAGAATACCGGACAGATTACCATGCCCACCAGCTCCAAGAAAGCGCAGGCCTCCTTCAAGATGCAACTTCAATGGAGTTAGGGAGTTCTTCACCCCCCCTGACTTGGAAACAGTGTTTAAACTCCATGTTGAGAAAGCCAACTGAGTTGAGATTAGTCAAGTCAACAAAGAGATGATTAAGTTAAGATTAAGATAAGTTAGGAGTTTTTGCTTGAGTTTTTGTGCTGTCTTTTTCTTCTTTTTTCTTTTTGATGGGAGTTAATGATGTACAAAGTTGGTGAAATTTATGAAATGGTAGAGTAGTTTTAGTTAGTATATCTTCTTAGTGAGAAGTTTTTACATATCTTTTTCTTTCTCAAGTTGTTTGCTTTGCTAGAGATTAATATATATTCTTTCTTAGTGCTTGTATTAGTTAATGGAATGGACTAGTCAATGTACTTTTAATATGTTTTAAGTTTTGCCCATTTTGACATTATTGTTACTTTGCTACTAAGTTAATGTATTGGGCTCTTGTTGGCCAGAGGCTTTTTGCCATTTCTCTCTTTTTGCATGTGCTATTATTATGTTCTATTTTTGCACCTACAAATTTGTAGGGTTGGAAAGCGTCATTACCTTCGTACCTCCAAGTTTGGTCTGCCCCTTCCATATCTCTGCTCAACTCATCATTCACCAGCCTCTTTGCTCCATGACTCATTCACATTCTCTCTCTCTCTCTACATCAAAAGTTGGAAAGGATTTTTTGGGGCACAATCCAATACTTCTCACACATGATTCTCTACTTTCACCTATATTTCATATGTCTCCTCCACTACTAAGTTTTTAGTGCTTAGGTTATGGATCTAGACTTCTTGTAAACATTTTCGCAATATTTATAATTATTAGATTGATTCTATTTTCAAAGTTCTAATGCCCTTTTAACTAGTTGCAGTTATTATGATTAGGAGTAGGTGGAAGATATCCTAGCAGTTTCTTTCCTGTTATTTGGTTTCAAGTTTCCAAGTCTTCTCTATACAAAAGTACACGCGTGTATATGTTACAGAATACAGAACTTGTGTATACTTGAGAGAATAATAACTAAGTAGAAGCGGCTAGCTAGCCAGCCAAAAGGTTGTCCAACAAATTGTGAAAGTAAATCTTTTTCATGGCTGAGATGCTGCACGGATGCTTCAATAATATTGATTTGAGTGTGACTAAACTCGCAAAAACCTAAGATCCCAAGAGCCCTTTTTTTTTTTTTTTTAAAGCTTATGCTCTGCCATTCGTCTTTAATCTTCTTCTCTGTGTCCCACTCACATGACCCACCTAGCCAAGTTCCTAGCAATGCTCCTTATCTCATTATAAAAAGACAAAGAAATTGGAGGTGAAAGAGTAGAATCCTATGAGAAGAGGAGTTGTTTGGTTCTAATAAAAGTATTAGATGTTTCAAAACACTTGATGATAAAGACAACTAGTTGATTTTGTTTTGATATGGTTTTACGGATAAGATTTTAAGCATGTTTATCATATACCAATCACTCTTTTGTTTATAGTGGAATAGACAAGATTGTGTCAAAGCATGATCAAGGAATGTGTTTCAAAATGGGATATTTTCTTGACCCCCCCAGATAGATTTTGTAAAACACTTAGCTCCAATTTTTTATTAAATTAAATTTACCCTCCAAAAGTTAATAGTATTAAAAACATGTTTACTTTAATTGATAAAATACCAAATTTTTACCCTTCTTTTCTAATTGAATTTTTTTCTTATTCTTCTTCGTTGGCCAGTTCGACCCTTTTTGAATCCAAACCCAAAAAATCTAGGAAAAATTGCAACACACTTGTCTCCGTCGTGAACACTAAAAAATCCAATCACACACAAAACAAACAATCTCTAAATTAAATCAAACCATTAATCGCCTCCAAACATAAACAACCACATAAAACCTCACAATCAAATAAGCCTCAATCACAAAATCAACAAAAAAATTTATTAACACCAATAAGAGCCAAACCAACCATGGACGAGATGGGTAGGGGCAAAGCAGCCAGGCAGTGCGTGCGCTTGTGTAACGCCTCCCCCGCACCTCTACCAGGTCGGGTTAAGGCTGCCCGCAGGCCTCTAAAGCACGTCACACGGCCCATACACCATCAGCAACCCACCGGGCCTAACTGGGTTGGCTAGGTCCCGCCCTTCACTGGGCATGACCCCTACCAAATTGTCCGCTTTGGACCCTCAGTGGTCCGCACGGCTTTGTCCCCCACTGGGGCGCGTCCCCCACTTGAACCTGAGACCCCTTAAAGGCGATCTCAGTTCAACATAAGCGGACAATTCGATTGGGGTCATGCCCAGTGAGGGGCAGGACATGGCCAACCCAGTTAGGCCCGGTAGGGTGCCGTTGGTGTGTGGGCCGTGTGACGTGCTCTAGGGGATGCGGGCAGCCTTAACCCGGCCTGGTAGAGATGCGGGGGAGGCGTTACAACTTGGATACCATCCCTTCGGTGATCTCAACAGTGTCCAAAACCTCCTCCAAGTCTTCCTCCTTCATCCCTTTACTTTTGATTATTTGGCCATTAAAATTTTCTCTTCTGTTTCGCGTTCATTTCTCCAAGAAACTTGGCCACAAACTATGATCAAATCCACCATGCACCCACGAGTTCAATAGAAAATCCAAATCAAGGCTAAAGTAACCTGAAGATGGCACGGGAGAGAGGTGTCCACAGCAAGCATGGGTGCGAGCAAGCAGGGCACAACAGTGTGCATAGGCTTGGGGGAAATGTGCACGAGCAGTTTTGCGTGTGCACGCAGCGTGGGCTGGGCGTGAGCAGACAATGGGCCCGAGCAGGCAGTGGGTGGTGAGGTAGGGAAGTGCAGGCAGTGAGGATGTGTGCGCAGGATACGAGTGCGTGCAACGCGCAATAAGAATAGTGGTGATTTTTCCCGATTAGGTTTTACAATGGGTTTTGATTTAAGGAATTTAATTTGGAAGTTTGAGGATTTTCAACAAAGAAGGCAGAAGAAGAAAATTAAAGCAAAAGTGAAGGGTCGACTAGCCAAAGAAAAAGAAGGAGAAAAAAATAATTAGAAAAAACGGTAAAAGTGATATTTTATTAATTAAGTGAATTTATTTTAGCGTTTTTTAATTTTTGGAGGTAAGTATTAATTTAACAAAAGACTAGGGTTATATGTTTCAAAGAAATCTATATGGGGGATAAAGGAAATATCTCGTTTTAAAATGTGAAAATGTGAAAAAATGTGAAGCCTACCTAATCTGAACTTCTCTTAATTTTGCATATTAAACAAAGATTTCTCGGGATTAGGAGCCTTTAAGAAAGCAAATAGTAAAGTTGAACCAAAAATTAAGGCCTTACTTTGTCGGATTCACCTCAATTTATTTATATTGGATTACAACTATTAAACTGCAATCTTCACTTCACTGTGATGCTACAATTACACTACTACGTGCCATATGAAGAGGGTTATTTGAGTTTGGTTCTCTCTCACAAAAATCATTTCTTATACACAATTACTTCAAACCATGTTGCCTTCCAGCGAATAACATATTCTGCTCTGCAAAATTTTCATTTTCATGACCCTCTTTTACATTATCAGATTAATATATTATCAACTAGTAAATTGAAATTGTTGTCAACCAGATGACGTTATGGACAATAAGTTAATATCAGATCATTTGGGTCATTATCCTCATCATTGATCGTAGTGCCCTGTCCATGATTAATCAAGATCATGTGAAGAGAAACAATATCTGCAGTGTCAGATTTATTGGTAAAAAGTTTATACAAGGCCGTCTAGGACAAATATCCAACACCAGCAGCGAATATACTCCAAGGCAACCAAGCTTTTGTCTCCAAACTCTGAGTAAGATCATGTTGCGTACACATCTCCTTTCTCATCCTTTAAGAGAGCAATCTAGACTGCAACATGATGCAATTTGCTCAAGACTTGGTCATTGATTACCCTCTACGGAAAAGCTTGGGATTTCTGCTCAACTGAAGCACCAAATACATAGCTTATTGGATCGTTCAAGAATGAGTTAGACTTGTACAATAAAGTTGAACAAGTAAAAAACGAAAAATTATGAAGGTGGTTGTGATGTTCTGAAGCAACAATGCAGGGAGTCGTTTTCATAAATAAAGGACAACTTGTACTGAGACGATTTTTTGTCAATTTGGATAGATTTTGTTGACTGAGGTAGATAGATCCAGGTGAATCAATTTGGTATTGTGCGGCCGGTGAGTGCCCAGAAAGGCCATATACATGTATATGACCAACTTCTTCGTCGTTTATTCAGGTGGGGGACCAATTAAAGGTTAAATCATATACATTTTCATCTCATATCACATTTCGGTTCAATTATTGAAACATTTAAACAAATGTCTTAGAATAAGTTTTATTCTATCTTTTCAAGTCTGTCGGAGTCTTTGATTTATTCATCTTTTCTGAAGTCTACCCACGATTCATTTGAGTTAGAAAAATAAAACAAGATCCTTTCTCTAGAAAGAATTTTCCTAAAATTTCAAAGAGATCTTGAACAACTTTAAGCAGGATTTATTAGGATCTCAACATTGCTCAAATCCTAACAACATATGGGTATTTTGTTGCTGATTGCCCCAACAAATGATGGAGTCAATGCTATGCCAAAACTAGTAAGCAATTTTCAATTGTGACATAATTGACTTAATTTAAGTCCATGACAATATAGTTACAGAAATTGATAGGACAAGCAAAATATGAATTAATTAAGGTTCAACTCCAAATTATTTAAACCAAGGCAGAGCGTTTTTGTTCCATGAATCACATGATTTCTTGTTAGAAAACTTGATCTATCATAACCTATTGCTACTCTTTCTCCCACACCTCAGACAATTAGACATCTTGTTTGTGAGTGCTCTTGACAGAATGTCGTCAAAATCATTTCCTTTGTATAATAACAAGAACACACAAACGTGTTTCTTCTAGGAATAAAATACTACTCTTAGTTGCAATTTCATTTTCAAGGTGAAAACAAACCGTTCCATCAGTAAAACCAAAATTCATCAACAATATTGAATACCCAACTAAAATCAAGCGTAACATTTAAATAGTGACTTTCAATATGTTGTTATTTATAACTCTTGTCATTACAAGTCCACCTTTTGCACTATATGCCCATTATTGCTACAACATTTATATCAGACAAAATTTCCCCAATTTGGTCCAACTCTACTTTACATAGCAGTAAATTGAATTCCATTACAAGAGATGAATGCTCCCACACATTTATAGGGTAATAGAGCATTCATTCACTTAGAATTGATAAGCTCATTTAATGGGGGAAAATGTGTCAACTTTCAGCCACATTAAAGGCAAAATCCACAAATAGATTCCACATAATTGACTGGTAAAGAAATCTGAGCATAAGATTACGGTACACGCATTACAAGATTTCGTAAGGAGCCATAAATAGGGTGAAGAGATATAATTGGTGAATATAATTGAGAAGAGCAAGGAATAAGAGAAGAGAATGAGAATCCAATGTAGGTGAAAAGACAGCAACACATGGGCATGGGCTGCCCAAGGGAATCCAAAGTGAAACGTTTACCATTAGGCTGCAAGATTCTTCGTAACTTAATGATAGTAATTGTCAACTTTAGAAACAAACGCAAGTACTAATTTGCTTGCCGAGCTAAACCACCCAATCATCGGTTTCTGTTCCTTAGCCTCCTCCTTCACTGCCGTGGCCCTCAATCTTTGACCTTTTATTAATATTTTTTATTTCCCCTTTCGTTTACGCGGTTTTAGCCCAAAACCCAATTTTGACCTGCCCGGTATTTTTGGCGGGAAACTCACGCTTGAGGGCGACGAAACTTTCCATTCTTTCGCGCCAATTTTCGCAAATTTTCCCGCGAAAAGCGGTGCCCATGACGGCTTTCCAGTTTTTTTTTTTTTTTTAAGAAAAACATTTTTAACACATTTTTTATATAATAAATTCTAAATCTTTCTCCGTAATAGAAAGAAAACGACTTCAAAATTACATTAAATTAGTTAAAAAAAAGAAAAATATATTTTGTAAAATAAATTACGAACAAACACTAAAATTAATAAATTTGCGTGCATTTTACCGGAACTGGAAAAGGTAAGAAAATGATATGATTCAGATTTCGGCCTTTCAGAAATTAGAACGATCAGATTGCGAATGCACAGGCACAGCTCGGCTCCATTCACGAACCTTGGCGTGGCCCACCGGGAACGTATCAGGACCGTCGAAAAGAGTCGAAGTGTTACCCACGTGATGGGTTTAATTGGGCAGACGAAATGCCAATTGATTTGAGACGTCAACTCGGTTTACTTTTCTTCCACTTTTGACCATATCAGATCAGCCCTCACTCCTCATCGGTCATCTCTCATCTCCTCCGACAACTTCTTGCTTGGGTCATGTTAGTGTATACATCATATCTTCCTATGATTATTTTATTAAATTTTATGATGTTTATTTACTTTAAAAATAACGTATCAATTATAATAATATGTAAATATATTTTTAATTTTTTTAATTAAAATTACCAATCCTAATGATGATTAGTAAATGGATAATTAGTATAATAAGTGACATTTTAAATAAAAAATTATATTAGTATATAAATGACGTAATATATTATTCACAATTTTCTTAAAACTTGAATAATATTATTTATCTTATTTTAAATGATTTATAATTAATAAATGTTATCAATTATCAAGTAAATGATAATAATAATATAACAAATAAAATTTTTTCTTAAATTAATGACGCATCATTGGAGATAAAATTTTAAGACGTATAATTTAAAATTTTCATTCTTTATCTCATATTCGATTAAAAATAACATTACTCTATAAACTTTTTTATATAAACTAATATTGTATAGTATGATTGGAAGAGTGAATTTGAAAAATTAATAATTGTAATTAATATTGATGATGTGGCACCATTAATCGTATAAAAATATCATCTAACTCGTACAAAAAAATATAAATATAACATTACTCTTCAATTAGAGTTGTTTTATGCAACCCCATTTTTTTTTCATTGGACCCTACTCTCACTTAATAATGATATAATTGTAATATCGTAATTTCTATTTCTCATCCACTCAATATCAAAATTTAATGATATTCATTTTTTTACCAATTTAATCTTAATTAAATTATAATTTCATATTAATGGTGTTTTCTTTTCCTTCAGTTTTTTTTAATGATGTTGGAATTCTTAGAAGCTTAAACAACATTAATGTATCAAATTTTCCAATGTTTTTTCATTTTAATAAATTGTTAAATGTATAAACTTTTCATTGTTTTTTGTTTCATATATTATTCAATTCTCCAAATTCATATGAATAAAACAGTCCAACAACTTATACTAATATTTTATATTTACAATATTTTTTAAATTTCAATTTTACCCCTTATTTAAATATTGAAATAGGCTCTAATAAGACAGAACAACTCCATGAATTAAATCCAAAGCATAAAATTATTTGCTAGTAGATCTAACAGGAGCGCCGGACGGACCGAGGTGTATGGCCCATTTAATACTTCCATGGCTCGGCAGACTTGGGCTGCAATAACCCTTTCTCTCTCAATTTAATGGGTTAAAATTATTTTTAAACGAACTTTTATCTTGAGTATAGGTGTATTATAAATCGTATTTTTATTATAAATAATACGCGTCTTCTAAAGATACATATTAAAACCTAAAATTATGTGAATTCTTTTCATTAGTTATCTTAAAAATTATATTAAATTAATTATTTTATTATATTTAATTAAATTTTATAATAAAAATTATAATTTTTAAGATAAATTAATTATTAAAATGATACGTTCATAAATTATTTAAAAGGCTTTCCCAGCAATTCTAACGAAAGGCCAGTAGGGGGACCAAAACAACACGAAGTTGAGAGACGAAAGAAGTTATTGCCTACCAACCATTCAACACAGGGGTTTCAAAAAGTTCTTTTCGTACACCAATAAATAACACAACCATCAGAATATTGTGGCGGTGGCTGCGGCTGCATGAAAATCGTACGAAGCAAACAACACGTTTAGCTTGTTTTCCAGATATCAACCAGTCAACAAGCAGATAAAATGTGGTAAACACAGGCATCGACTTCCACTTTGGATGCTCTGACAAATTAAATGCTTTTGTTTAATAATTGCATGATTAGCTTGTCTACTATACTGAAGTAACTGATGGGACTCCAGTAGACGAGCTTATGATAAATAGAAAAACCTTTAGATAAACTAAAAAGAGAGAGAGTTGCGCCAAGTCTAAGCCACAATACATAATCCTAAAAGTATCTGTATTGGAAATGAACTTGAAGGGTGGTGCTGTTGCATAACCAAAGGCTAGCAATTACGCCATCATAGATATTTTAAGTTATCTAGTTGATCTACATTTGGGTCTAAAATTCTAGAATTTCGTCTACATACTGGCTTAGATTATATCATACATAATAAGAAGGCAGGTTTGCCAGTAAGTGAATATTAATGACAACTACTAACCTCTACCAGACTGACAGTTGTCTGGTGTTGTAAGAAATATGCAAATGAAGAAACTTGGACAGCCAGAAGAGTCATTAGAGAAGACCAGGTTGAGCATAACAAGCTCCAGATCAAATTAATGTTAGCAAACTGGCTGTTCTTCGAGCTCACGCTGCCAAAATATCTTTGCTTTCTTATTCATACCCCTACCATCAAAGGTTGAGACATTTATGACTATCATTTTCATGGCAGAAAAAATTTAACACTACTTTTAGAATTTAGTTGCAAAATCAACACAACAAAGCATACTCTCATTGCTCCTTACTGCATAGTCAATTGAATCTGAGGCAGAATTAAGATGCAGCCAAAAAAAGAAAAAATAAAAAAAGGCATACATTTGGATGGACTCATTCCTGAAGACAGGATGATCCACAACATGACAGCATGATATTCTTAGACAACATTGGCTTCTTTGACAAACTCTCTTGAATCTATACATATGCCAACCGTTGGTCTCCGATACAGATTCAAACCAATGATTTTCTTGAAGATCTTTAGGACCAAAGCTTCTTAAATTAGTGCCTCCTAAAATCCCCGGATTCCAAAGCATGGCAAATTTGTAAAAAACTCCAAATTTTATTTTCAAGAACAACGTATCAACAGCCAATGTTCCTCAATCCTGATTCATTTTACTCTTTTTCATGCTCCAGATTATTTCAGCTAGCGGGAAAGTCAATAATTTAAGCTCAGGTTATGGATACAAAAAAGGTCCAATGAACTTTCGAAATCTTTAGATTCAAAGGCAGATTTTAACAGCCATAAATGCTGGAATCTCATAATGTGAAAATTGACTGATATTGCCAATGGTTAAGGTGGGTAGTAAAAGTTAAATTGTCATGAAAATCTCCTCTCAACTCTCATTGATACACAACATTTACAGAAAGAACAGGATAGATCTATACCTAGAATAAATGAAAATATCCTAAAAAGACCACCTCAAACCACTCTTTATACTAAAAGAAACGTTAATACTATTGCAAAACTATCTCCAGTTTAAACACTGAGGCACTTAACAGATTCAATAATAGAAACTAAAGGTTATACTACTTATTCTTGAAACTCGAGCAAGGTTTTAGATTGTGACCCCAGAAACTCAAAGCAAACCGTTCCTAAAAGTTCTGAAGAATTATTTTTCAAAGTAATAAGAGAGGTTATCATGAGAAAATTGTTAGTGAAGCAAGTTGGACAAGATTGGTGCATGTTTGTCCAATCTTTAGAACAATTTAAGAAAGAAAAGAATACTTCAGCCCACAACAGCTTAAATAATATATGCCCAGATTGTAAATTTTTTTATTTTGCCATTTTTCAACACTCATCTGCTACTCTTGCCCGCATTTGCAAGTGACCATAGCCCAAAAGATTCTTGCCAGTCTCCAGTCACTGTCTAAACTCCATCCAAAATACGTATGTATATAATTGCGGACACTTGAGTATTAATGATGGTATATTAAACTGCCTACTTAAATCTTGCTGTCAAACCTCACATACTATRGAGTGGAAAAAATGATACATGTGCAATTCCCTCTCCAACAACTTCATATTACCAACTTCCTATCAAAACATGTATGAGTAGGCCTTTTCCTTCTAGTTCTACACCGTGACTTATCCAAATATTAATCCAATATGTTGTCTTAGACCTAAAGCATTAACTAAATAAATGGTGAGATAGTGACTCTTGAAGATTAAAATAAAATGAAAACAAACATTTATAATCAGTGCACTGTTAGATGTATGAGTAGTATCAACAAATGACACAAGAGAAAAATGGTAGTTGCAGTGTCAATCCCTAGAAAAATAAAGAATAATAAAAAATGATATAGATCCTTTTGCCACAGAGGAAGATTTTGAAATAACTGTTGCATATCTTATTCAAAATATCAACCATTTGCATATACACAATTATGCAACGAGCAACTTTAGCTCATTTTGTTCCAAAACAAAAGAAATTTTTACATCAAACCCAGAACAAGTTCTGTGATATATACCTGTTTTGC